>JANHFT010008408.1:0-14815 GCA_032467955.1 Pseudoxenodon macrops | reverse complement strand
ATTGTCAACACTTTTTTTTTTACTTTTTAAAGCCTTTTTTTACTTCCAGTTGGGCGAATAGGTATTAAAAAATACTTTTAAAAAAGTTTTTTAAAAAGGTTCATCAACTGTGACAATCAGATGTGCCACTGATCATGGGAACCTTTTAAAAAAAAACTTTTTAAAAGCATTTTTATTACCGATTCTCGGAACCGGAAGAATTTATTACTACCAGTTCTAGCGACCGGGGCAGAACCAGCAGCATTTCACCCGGGCACATCCCTCATATGCTATTTCCTGAACCACGTACAACAGAAACACTCAGGATTTAATTATATTGGGAGAAAGAATGTAGGAAGCCTCTGCTACCTCTAGGCAGGACTCTCCAAACCATCTAAATATCTATGGATTTAAGTTTCTCCAATCAACAGATGTGTCCTAATGGGATTATACATTCACATTTCACCAAGCTGGTTGTCTCTAGAGCAGGACTCTCCAAACTTGACAACTTTAAGATGTGTGGATGTCAACTGCCAGAATTCCCCAGCCAGCATGGGTGGCTGAGGAATTCTGGGAGTTGAAGTCTACCTGTCTTAAAATTGCCAAGTTTGGAGACCCCCTGCTCTAGAGATAACCAGCTCAGTGAAATGAGAATGCATACGCCCATTAGAACATATCTATCGATTGTGAGAAACCTAAACCCATAGATACTTAGATGGTTTTAAATCTTAGACAATATGGAAGGTAGCGCCTGACTGTTGGTACACGTCATATACTTCCTGTTTATAGGGTATGAGGAACAGCATATTGGCTTGCAAAGTGGCCTCTAAAGTAGAGATTCTAGTTGCATAAAATAACATTAGCATGTTTAGGATAAAATGGGTTGGTTGCACTTGCAGCCTGCTGGCTAAGATCTGTGACAGCTGACTAGTATTCGCCTTACTGCTAGCTGCATAATGAAAGAAAAACAGATACATCATTGCTTGTTTGTGAAATTAAGAGGAAATGTGAAATAGAACTGAATAAAGGCAGTCTGATTTCTGGAGTAAAGTGGACAAATAAAGGTAGTCCTCAACATATGACTACAATTGAGCCCAATATTTCTGTCGCTAAGTGAGACATTTGTAAAGTGAGTTTTGAACCATTTTACGACCTTTCTTGACACATTTGTTTAATGAATCACTGCGGTTGCTAAGTTAGTAACATGGTTGTTAAGTGAATCTGGCTTCCCCATTGACTTTGCTTCTCAGAAGGTCACAAAAGATGATCATATAACCATGGGGATACTGCAATGGTCGTAGGTGTGAAAATCAGTGATAAGTCACTTTTTTTCAGTGCCATTGTAATTTCAAACAGTCACTAAATGAACTGTTGTAACTTGAGGACTACCTGTATACACAGGGAAGTGACAGTATAGATTCAATTATGAATGAAAAAGGCTAAAATGTATGTTGGAGAGTGTGAATTGGTATTTTCTATGTTTTGGGTGTGTATAGAAACGAATCAATAGATTGGTGATAGTTATATGTTGAATAGAGATAATGGAGGAAACAGAGATGACAACTCTGCAACATTCTGAATAAATGTAATCCAAGGAAGCTGAATGGATGGGTAGGAATAAGGCAGAAAGACACACAAAAAAGTATTGGTCTGTTTGGAAACTCCAAACACGACAATTTGGCAAATAACTGCTTAGAAGACACTGTTTTGGATGTGTGATTTAATTAAAAATGCAGTGAATGACTATAAATATAAAAGTATGACTGATTTGATTTTGTATAATTAAAGAATTAAAAAACATAAAAGGGCGATGAATTATTCTATTTATTTATTTTGGAAAAATAAACTTGAAATAAGACAAAAGTAGCAAAAGAAATAAATGCAAGGTCAGAAATTATGAGACAGTGACAATGAGAGAAAAACTGAGAAATAAATTAAGAAAAAGATGCAAATTGTAGGCAAGGTGAACAAGGAATCAATCAGATTAAAAGAAGCGGAGAAAATGCAGAGAATTCTTGATGGGTATTAAATTGTTTTTGAAGTAGATGAAAGAGCTTTGAAACTGAAATGAGAGACTGCTGAAAGGAATATTTTAGAGATTTGTACAGGAAGGATAATGATAGGTTGAAGAGTCAAATTCAAGAAAATTAGTACATAGGTGATAAATATTCTGAGAATCTTGAAGAATGGCAAGATTTCAGTTATAGATTATATAGTTGGAGAAAAAGTTAAAATATGGGTTGTTTCAACACATTTATGTAGACTGCATCTGTACCTGAGCATTGGAAGAATGATATTGCTCGCTTTTATAAATGAATGCAAAATTAATAAGGTTTTTTTTTTTTTATGTGCCTAGGAAATGTTTGGCAAAATTTTGATTGAAAGGGTGTAAGACAATGAGCAAAATTTGGAAAATGAACTGTAGCTTTATGGCAAGTCAGGGGTTGTGCCTGTGAAACATTACCGCAGGAATGCTGCAATGGTTGTAAATGTGGAAAACGATCATAAGTCACTTTTTTCAGTGCCATTGTAACTTTGAACAGTCACTAAATGAACTGTTGCAAGTCAAAGACTACCTGTGTGTTACGAGGATTTAATATTCCCAAAGGAAGCCAAAATGACAGCGTTTCACTTTGTTATACTGAGAGAGTACCTACCATAAACAGTTTATGAACATTGTAAGGCTTCTTGGTAGGCTGCTCTGAAAACTGCTTCAAGAGGCATCTGTACTACTAAGCCAAGAAGCAGTATGAAAGAGGGACTACCAAGTATACTGAGCTGTGGTGGCGCAGTGGTTAGAGTGCAGTACTGCAGGCTACTTCTCCTGATCACCAGCTGCCAGCAGTTTGGCAGATCGAATCTCACCAGGCTCAAGGTTGACTCAGCCTTCCATCCTTCCTAAGTGGACAAAATGAGGACCCAGATTGTTGGGGGCAATATGCTGATTCTGTAAACCGCTTAGAGAGGGCTGTAAAGCACTGTGAAGCGGTATATAAGTCTAAGTGCTATTGCTATTGCTATCAGAATGAAGCTCTAGTCTTGGGTCTCTTTTCACTCACCTGTGTTTTGTAGCAGACCAAAAGGACCTCTGTTTTGTGTGGGAAGGCATTTTGTCCCTTATTTTAAGGGACCAGCTGTCTCACAGATGTGATAGAATAATTTGCAAGGCTAGAAAGTTTGAAGAAGTGTAATGAATGCTGTTGGTCTAAACTACTTTTAAGTATGCTTCCTTTTCTTATGTCTTTAATTTCTTTGGTGTATTATTTCTTCCTCTTTTTCTATACTCTGCACATACCCCAAAAGACAATAGCATGAAGGCATGAGTGTTGGCTACGGAAAGTTGGGAGTCACGATGTCCGCCCAGCTTTCTTGAGAGGCAGCCAATCAGCAATAGCAATAGCACTTAGAATTACCGCTTCACGATGCTTTACAGTCCTCTCTAAGCGATTTACAGAGTCAGCATATTGCCCCCAATAATTTAGGTCCTCATTTTACTGACCTTGGAAAGATGGAAATCCGAGTCCACCTTGAGCTGGTCAGAATCGAACTCTGGCAGTGAGCAATGAGTTAGCCTGCAGTACTGCATTCTAACCACTGCGCCACCATGGCTCCTATCTAATTAGGTGATGTCTGAGCTACAGCTTGCAAACATTGGGTAGTATTAAAGAATGTTAAATAGGCAACATTAAAACTGATGAGGCAACTCTAGGTTCCTGCTTACTTATATCATTGTAGTTGTGCTAGTGCATATGATTACATTTATTGAATGTGTCACAGGGCTCATGTGTGCCATGTGAACAGCAGCAATTCAATTATGTCCTCCTGCATTCAAGTAACATGCTACTCCAGACACCTTACATATTCTTGCTGCTATTCTAAAAATAACAAGCAAAGGAAAAGCTCTCACTCCCCATGTTGCAGAAGTGGATATATTTATTCACTTAGCAGCAGTCTGGATGAAGGGTGTATTAAAACATTTTTTCAGTGCCGTTGGAGCACTTCCCCTGATCAGAGGTTTGTATGCAAGTAAAAGGTGAGTTTCTTTTATTCTTCCTCTGTAGCTGTCTCAAGAATAAGCAAACAGAGTTGGGAAACTCTCTTTATACACCTATATCCTGTTTGCTCCTGTTGTGTTTGATTATTTGAACATACACATACTTAAACCGATTATTTTCCCTTCTCCTAGTACACCTAGCAAACTGTTTCTAATTTATTTATGAGCCTGAGAAATGAGAGTAGGAGAGTTCTTAGCTTTTGCTGCCAAACATTATTTTTTCATTCTAGATGTTTTATGGAGAATCCAGATATTGGCCTGTATTTTTAGTACTGTATCAATTTATTTTTCTAACCCAAATGGACTAATCCAAACAATTAACCATTTCGTTTTTCAGGTATGGCTAGGAAAACACACAACTGATTCCTAAAGGGAATCTATCCAAATGTTGAGAATATCAACTACTGTCATATCATCCACAAGATGAAGAGCAATTTCACAACGTTCAAGAGCAAATATTTTTTTCCGTTTCTAAAAGGAGTTCTGAACGCACTATTGTTCTTAAAGAAACAGCATTTTAAAGCTATGAATTCAGCTCTTGGCAATAGGTGTGGGCATAACAGGGGGGGGGAATTTTTTCCCCCCAATCCTAGTTGTGAAAACTTTCCCGAAAAATCAAGAGAGCAGTTTGAAATTGATGAGAAAGAAGGAGCAACATAGTTAGTATTAAGGTACAAAACTGATCAGAGCCGAAAACACGCTTGTCAGCATGCTTTCTTGGAAGTACCCTTTCCCCCTGAGATGAAGCAGGCCCCTACCCTCGGGGTCATCCCAGAAACTCTTAAAGAGTTGTCCTTCCCACAAGTGATACGTGGCCAGAGCCCAGGGATTCTCCTCAGTTGTTATTCATATGTGTGTGTCTGGTGCACTGGGAACGCTCTGTTTGACTGATTTTTATGCTTTTAATTGTCTTGATTCTTTTATTACTGTTGTGAGCTACCCAGGGCTATGTTGCATATAAGGGCAGCTATACAATTTTTAAAAAATAAATTCTATATGAAATTGCACTGCTTTCCTCTTCCGAGATACTTCATTATGTTTTCCCTGGTATGTTTCAAAGTGGTGACTTTGCCTAGGAAACAGATGCAAGGGCTGAATTCAGATCCAGCTGTTTATGAACGTTCCGTTTGTTTTGGTATATGTTCCAAAATTAGAAAGCGTAACACCAAACTAATTGGTAAGACTCATATTGAAGATTGTACACCTTGGACTGATGATGGAACTGTCAATGGAAACACTCTGGATAACATATTTGGACATATTTCAAACCCTACCAAGAGATGAGTCTGATGCAGCTTAGAAAAGTGCAGATCGTTTTATGTCATCGCAAATCGCGTTCGTTAGCTAGATCCCGTTTTGAAAATTATTGTAACTGTTTTGATACCTGGGAAGATTGTGCTGATATCTTTAAAAGGAAAAAAATGACAGCCACATGTTTTTTTCTTTCCTAGATGTGAGCGACTAGAAGAACAGCTGAATGACCTGACTGAGCTTCATCAGAATGAAATCCTCAACTTAAAACAGGAATTGGCCAGCATGGAGGAAAAAATAGCTTACCAGTCGTATGAACGAGCCAGAGATATTCAGGTTAGCAGTTGTTTGTGTTTGCACTTCATTTACATTATGTCTGTTGAGCATTTTTTTCACAAACATTGCTCTATTTCAGTTTATATTTTAATCCTCATTAATAGTAGAATTGAGATACTGTGTTTTAAATCCCGAATTATCTCAGTTTTGTGACCCTTACTGGAGCCGGAATCATTATACTGTTGCAAAATTTATTCAAATCCTATTAAGAAATTCCTGGTAAAGAAAAGCTGGCAGGTTTACAATAAAAAATCAGTTCATTTCCTGGCAAACTTGCTTCCACCTTTAGAGACCATTAGAATAAAGGTGGGTTGGGAGGCATGTTTATACCATGGCAGGCAGTTTTTTTTTTTTATGGTATTGTTCCCAGTAAGGCTATATTTGCTATTAATTTTAAGGAAATCATACAGATGTAGAAATAAAAAGAGTAGCCAGTGTTGTATGTTCACCTCTTCAGCGAGCAGCTTTTTCTTGTTACTTGTCCAAATAAGGAACTTCTTGAAAATGATTTTTTTTTTTTAGCTGGGTGTATAAAGTATTTAACTTTTTTTTAAAATCTGGAACGTTAAAGAACTGAGCTGCATGTTCACTCAGAATATTGGTTTATCCCTTAGGAGAAGGCTTAATTCCACACGAGGCTGGTAAACCTTTGCACTGAGATAATCTCTGCCACATGGACTTATCCACCAGAGGATTTAGGGAATGGGGCTGATTTTCAAACCTGTGTAGAAAATTAAACTATGTTTGTCCCAAAGGTGCTGTTCAAAAGGCTTTCCTTGGTTTTTCCTTGAAAATTTTTTTGTGTCTCATCCAAGACACAACTTACTGCAAACCATACACCTGTGTATGGTTTGCCAATTGCACAGTGGCAGATAGGACAGTGCTCCAGAGGGTTAACGTCATTGCCCAGAGGATCATTGGTTGCCCTCTCCCCTCTTTGGGAGAGCTTTATAGCTCCCACTGCCTTAAGAAAGTTCAAAACATTCTTAAAGATCCATCTCATCCTGGGCACCTTTTTTTGAACTATTACCATCTGGCAGATGGTACAGGACATTAAAAACAAGGACAAATAGGCTGAAAAACAGCTTCTATCCCAGGGCAATAACCATACTGAATTCTAGTGCAATATTGGGTTTTCAATTTCAATTATACAGAATGTAAAGGATAAATGTTTGTGTTTTTATTTTTATAGTTATAATGTACACTGAAGAAGGCATTTAATTTCATTGTACCATGTGCAGTGACAATAAACGAAATGAAACGAAACGAAACTAAGCTAAACTAAACTTTAGGACTAGAGTAAGGTTGAGCAACAAGGATGCTGACTTTTCAACTCAACTTCTGTCCTGGTTTGGAGAAGTAAAATATAAAAGCTTCACTGGGAACCCTGATATTACAGCAGGAAACTGACATGCCCATTATGCTATTCTTGCAAAGTACTTTAAGAAAGAAAAGCTGAATTGGTTTTGCTCTCACAATACTAAGTATCTAATATAGTTGTAATTTATACAGTGAATCTGCTCTATATATTTAAACAGCTGACACACAGTTGTAATTGAATCACTTACTGCTTAAAACATACACTCTTGCAAGCAAAACAAAATTACAAATACTACACTATACTTCATGCACGAGTGGTGTTCACTTTGTTTCTTGAAGCTCCGAGTAGTAGAACACCAAAGTTCTTTTCCAAAGACATACATTTTGAGTATTTAGCCTGGAAATAAAGCACCATCTTCTTTCAAGTGTTCTGTCTGTTCCAAATGCTAGAATCGAGATACTAAGTATAGCAGTGGGGATCAAATATATCCTGCCACTATTGATTTAAACTAGCTAAGGTGATATGGGAATAAAGTGCTAGGAGCAGTGAAGAATATGGCCAAACAGAAGACTGCTTCTTGCTGAATACTCAGATTACATGCTACTTTATTTAAAGAAGATATTTTTATTAAGGGGACAATAGAGTCAATAATAATGTGGGGTCATTGTGGAACTGCTTATTTTCAATTATCTCTGCCTGTTCTACAAGATCTGACATAGTAGGCATACTCCAGGTCTATTAAACAATGCCATTTAAGGAGACCCAGGAAAAGTGCCTTTTTGTTGTAGTGCTTCCCCTATACAACACCAGACTCCTGAGTATTGGATGGCCCTCAACTTGCAATCTTTTAGCACTGAAGATCGGATTTTTTGTTCTTGTTGATGATGTAAGTATTGACTTCCCCTGGATGCCTTGGATGTTTACTTGCTATCAAACAGGTGATTATGAATAAGATGATGATTAGCTGCCAGTTGTTTATCAGCCATCCAGAGTTGGGTATTAAATGGGCTTTAAGAATGTAACTTTAAGAAATAACTAAATAAAATGAATTTCACATTATTCTGCGGGCAGTTAATGACAAAAAAACCATATTATTGAGGTTACAATGCTGTTTAGGCTTCTTTTGCTGAGCTTTAAAATACATAAGGACTCTGTGAGTTTTATTACAAGTTTTATTGTTTCCTTATTGATGTATTATGGTTCTCAGGTCCTCTTGACATGGAACTTTAGAAAACATTTTAAATTACAGTTATGCTACTTTTAATTGAAATTGTATAGGAATACTTTCTCTTCAAGCTTGTGTTTTTTTGAGTTATTAATGTTATTTATTTATTAATGTTATTTATGCAGTGAAGCAGTATTAGCCTTTTCTTCATATATATTTTTTTGCAACCAGAAGCCACCTCTATCTGCAGGCAAAAACATCCTCAAATAATTTGCTGAGCTGGTTCATAAAATGCGGACTACCCTCCTCTCTGTCCCCAAAGATTAAGTTTATATTAAGGTTGGTCAAAACTCATCCCTTAAAGCAGGTGTGTCAAACTCAAGGTCTGTGGGTCAGATCCAGCCCATGGAGTGCTTAGATCTGGTCCGCAGGGCTGTCCTGGACTCAGTGAAGGACTGGCCTGTGGTGCCTCTGCCAGTGAAAACAGAACTCAGGAGGGCCATGCGTGGCCATCCCAGGCTCTGTTTTTGTTGGCAGAGGACTGCAGGAGGCTATCACAACCAAAAATGGAGTGAGTGATATCAAGCTGGCCACGCCCACACTGGTCACGCCTGCCTCCCTGAGGTCAAACACAAAACTCTGATGTCGCCCTCAAGGAAATCAAGTTTCACATCCCTGCCTTAAAGCAATTTTCCTGCAAACTAGCTTACAATGAGCAGCCAGCATAAACCACCATTTCATTTTCTCTTGTGATCTTGTATGCATGTCTGTGGATGTTGGGGGTGGGTGGGAAGAGATGGCTTTGTTCCATGTTCTCATTCTTTCAGAAAAATCAGAAGCATACTGACTTCAGTTTGATCACAAGTCAGCCAACTGTAAACATCTCAATAGGATATTTTAATTTGAGAGTTTGAGCTTTGGGTATATATCTATTTATCAAGGCCCCCAAATACACACATAATAATGTCTATACTGATTTGCAAAGCTTGTTGCTTCAGATTTGTGACAACATGTCATATATATGGTTCCGGTTTCACCTGCGGTTATCCATTTATAGCTTTCCTGAAGTGGTTCAATCTTGCCTTGCAGTGAAATCATGACACCGAGTACCAATGCTTTCAGCTAACGACAGACCTGGCATCAAGCTTATTGAAAGTAGCAAGTATAATCTGAACACTAATGCTGTTAAAAGTTTTCTCACAAATGGGAATGCAGCAGGGGTGGGTTCTAACTTACCTCGCTGCTGGTTTGCTGCCTCCTGCACTGTGTGGGTACGTCTTGTGGGCACGCGCATGCGCAGTAGGAAGAAACCCCAAAAAATCCCCCCCAAAAAATGCTGAAAACAAGATTGCAACGCATGCGCAGTGCCCAAAACTTGGTTTCTGCACATGCGCAGAAGGAAAAAAACCTGAAAAAAAATTCAAAAAAAATCCCCCACCCAAAAAAAGATTGTGGCACCCACAGAGCAGAACTGGCTCCGTGATATCACCAGCAGCCTACTACCTACTCGTTTCAAGTATTTTCAGAACAACAAAATGAAAGTTAATTCATGTAAGTGATCTGAGTAATTTATTAATCTTTGTGCATTAGAATATTGATATCAAATTCCTGCAGAAGAAATACAAATACAGCTAAATATTGAACAATATATTGCTTTTTGCAATAATCTGATGAAGTTTATAAATAATCCCTTTTAGCAGTTAAGATTATTTAAAAATGGGTTTTAAATTCTATTTTATTGTCATTTGCTTGTATGATGCATAAAATAGTTTTTGGCATAACACAATTAATTACCTGACACAATTAAACTGAAAAATTTGAAATTAAAAGATTTAGACCATGATTTTAAACACATTAGAAGTAAATTCCACTGCTAGATTTCAACAGAGAAATGTTATTATGAACCGCTTTTAACTAGCAGTGATTTTAAATATAATTTGCATTTAAAATAGGAAATAGAAGGAATCAAACATAGTATATTATCCAAGTGCCAGAGAAAAAGACAAGGAAAACAAAAAACAGAAAAAAGATCAGTGCATGTCTGTGCTGGATAACATTTCCAGAACTGCTTACCAGGATATACTGTCAGTTCTCTTCTTTTGATATGCTATTCTCAGAAAGATACACATTTAAACAGAACTTTACTTCAAAAACAACTTGCCATTTTAAAAGTAAACAAGCTTACTACAACTGATTGAATAATATCAAGTATCATGACATGAGACTGTACATAATGGTACCTGGAAATTTTTACTACGTATATAGGAACAGAGGTGGGTTCCTACTTGTTCTATTCAGTTCTATAGAACCACTAGTAACTCTGTGTTGGTGTCACGGAGCCGGTTCCATCGGTGTCTCAAAATCCATCTTGGATTTTGCTTCTGCGTATGCGCAGAAGCTAGTTTTTTATTGCTACGTGCTCACACACAGCGTTACCCTGAGTGAACCGGCAGCAAAAATATTCACAACCCACCCCTGATATGGGAACAGATTTTCAAAGATAAAACAATAACAAGACAGAGCCTCTATTTAAATAATGTAGAAAAGAATGTCCTCTTCTTTTTTTTATAAACAAATTTTTATTTTCCATAAAATTAATTTTTACATTTCATTTCCATATATAACATGAGAATGTCCTCTTCTGTGTCCAGATGTTTTAAGTCCCCCCTTTAAAATATTGTCATGGATCAGAACCCCCGAAAGAAGAGGGTGAGTTTGCAGAGGAAAGCATGGAGCTGAATATTGGTGAGGATTGGGCTCAGAGAATGCTAGCCTGATGGAGCAGCTTCATCTAAATTGATGGATGAGCAACAGCTGCAGCAAGTTGGCCAGGAGGTTCCAGCCAAGGACTGGGAACAGCTGCCACCTGTTAGCAATGAGGAGGAGGTGGAGTCCACACTTCCTCCTGATCCAAGAACATGTAGAACAGAAGGGAGACAGGCACAATGTTGGTCAGCTAGACTACTTGCAAGGAGACAACCTTACATCTTTTTTATTCATTCATTCATTCATTCATTCATTCATTCATTCATTCATTCATTCATTCATTCATTCATTCATTCCCTCTTTACATCTATGTTACATAACATAATGCAGTTACAACTCCCTGTTTCACTTTTTTCTACCCTTCCCCCCCAGAGGCTCCTGATTTTACCTTAAATGGTTATTTTGAAATTTGGCAGACAATCTCCTGTCTCCATAGCTCTAACTTATAGCTCTTACCTGCTGGCCTGTTTGATTGGGACTCCCACCTCTTCCATATTGCAGTCATATAAGAAGAGAAATAACTCCTATATCTGCAGAGATTCTACCATAATCTAGATGATAAGAGATCCAATTTGTCTATTTAGACTAAAAGTTACCCCTTTCAAAGTATAAAGAATGTATAAGTGACATTCTGCACTTCCTGGTCTACCTACTACTCTTTCTGTACCTTACCTGGAATTAAATGTGATTATATAGTCATATTTTTCAAGACTATTACATCTCTAAGGTTTGTCCTGCTTGCAGAATCCAGAGCCTCATTTTTGTATGTGCTGCTTTTAAATAATTTCTATATCTAACACCATCTCTACGGTGTTGGGTAGCATTTCCTCTATCTGACAAGGTGGCCATTCCTTCATATTGACAGTGTGATTATATGGATATTTATTTGAGAGTAAGTGAGATTTATTTTCAGAAAATAATTCTACAAATGTGCATCAGAAGGTACTTTCAACCTAACAGTCTTTAAAATGCCATTGCCACTCATTGTTTCTTTTTGAGGCAACTGGATTAATTCTAGTTGACTTACTTTCTGTCTTCAGTAATCAACCATAAAATATTGATTCTGATATTACGGTCTTCATTGTATGCTGCAATTCTCTTTTGCCCTTTTGTTAATGTGGAAATAAAGCTGACTTCAGCTATTCAATTCCTCAACAATGAATATAGTCAGAAACTATAAAACTAACATAAACAGTAAAAATCACCATAATTTCCTAAAGAAAGTAACTAGATGTTAATCACTTCTAGTGCATTAAAAGAGACCCAGTAATGTGCAGCAGGACTATATTGTCAACCTTCAAGAGAAAATGGGTACAAAGGGGCATCATGGAGAAAGAGAGCTCAAATGTTGCCTTGTTATATTATTTCCAGCATAATACATTCTTTCACATGTAAAATATAGCTCCTCTATAATATACTAGCTTCAACTTTAGCCCTTGGGTTTATTAGTCAGGAAACACAGTCAGTTATACACTAGGTTAAAGTTAGTGAACCCACCTACTAGATTAACAGATTTAGCAGATTAATATAGTTGGAAGGGACCTTGCAGGTCATCTAGCCCAACCCCCTGCCCAAGCAGGAGACCCTACATCTGCCTCTACCTATGATCATTACTTAAGGAGTTTAAAAATGATAAGCAGAGACTACAGAACAAAGCTTTGTGTCAGAACAAAGTTGCCACAATTTTAGGTAAATGTCCTTACATAGATGACACTGAAATTTTTTTCAAAACAGGAAATTCAAAAATAGTAAATTAAATGTATTAGGGGCCTATTTCTGATGGCTGCATATTAAAAAAACAGTTTGTTCATCGGCAATTTAGTCAGTATGGCATGCCTACATTTCTTCTTTGTGGTGCTAAAGGGTATTTTAATAACGTGTTTATCTACAGCTAACAACCATAATTAGCTTAAGTTATGGAAAGCCCCAAATGAATGAAGAACAGTTTAGAGTTGTTTTGAGGAACATTTTGTGCTATTGCTGATTTGTTAAATATTTGCAGGAAACATGATTTGCATCATTTGGAAGTTACACGAACCTTTAGTAATTATGGCCCAAGGTATTACCCCTGAGTAATTCCCAGAGTGCTTCTTGATATACCATGCATTAATCATCTTTTGTGACTATTATGAATGCAAAAGCAGTTAAGACTATCTGTCATGAGAATATGTTATTACAAGGTGGGGGAGGGAGGTATCCCCCCCCTTACTTGTGTTATAAGAAGCAATAATTTTTATAACAAGGAAAAACAGAGCATTATGTAGTAATATCTGAGGCCATTAAAATGCAGGCAAACAAATAATGCAGTGTTAGCCATACGTGGCATAAACTTTGCATATTAATTTAATGTAATATACATTTATGAGAGATTGCAAGAAGGTTGACAAAGAACAAACATATAAAATGCAAATAAGGAACATTCCCAGAATCACTAAGGTAATATCTTTCCCGTCTAATCTAGATTTCTATAGAGCGTTTCCTGAGTTCTTCAGTTCTTAAGATTCATAGGGTGTGAATATAGATGACAGAGTTTTTCAAAGCATACATTCTTTCGAATATTTTCATTCTGCATGTATAGATAGTTTCCATTCTACCTGTATTTTACAAAAAAAGTGAATAATGTATTATTCAAGCAGGGTTTCAGCTCTTAGTGATTCTTGGCGCTTTATCATGTGCTATTCTATTTCATGGGTTTTTAAATTCTGTCTTTTATTCTACTATTACTTGTCAAAGGACCATGTTGGAAGTATTGTTGAAAATAAAACAAGCAAGAGTTATCTGATTTGAGAATATATTGTATAGGCACGTTACACTTATCCTAGAAAATTCTGGACACTTGCTCAGCTGATAATGAAGGCAATAGGGTGGCTTTAGGTAAATTTTAGTGTAAAAAATCTCATAAGGATTGCAAGAGAATAAAACATAGACTAACATATATTTCATCTTGAAGTATAATTGAAAGAAGGATTTGATAAACACGTATTAAAGGAGTTCATTGCTCTTTTCTAATTATTTTCTAAAATTTCAATTAAGGGTAGAGTTCTTCACATGAAAAAGTTTTTTTTTAAAAATAGACCCACTAGTTTGCCTATATTTCCTTTGTTATAACTCTTTTCCAATGGCTTGTTATTCACAGTACTTAATTAGCCATTTTTATAAGAGCCTTTATTCAAGATCACTAAATACCAGTTTTGTCAATAAAGGGAAAGAACTATTGACCTGCTTGAGAATTTCCTAATTAGCTCAGCACAAGACAAACCTAGGAACAGTAAATGATCAGGGGAGGTTGTTCTTAGAAGAACTTAGTAAATTTCTGTATATTTTCATGTAAAAAGAAATGAAAATAATTTCATAAGATCTTTGGGTACTGGTGTGCTGCTTTCAATGTTAACATTATGGAAGACAAGGACAGTAGTCCTCCAAGCATTGCTGAACCATCTTCATATTACAAGTAGGCACATGAATGTTGATGAAATGCTTGATGGGAAACAATCTAGCTGTTTGCTTAGTGTTTGCCAGTATGAAAGACCAGGACCACATGTAAAGTTCCAATTAAATTGATTTATTGCTCATGAATATGCATCAGAATTTATTCAACTAACACTTACCACTATTTTAGGGAAATACCACTATTGATAGGGACCGCCCTATCAATACCTGCATCTGTTAACAGCGGTGTTCCCCTAGCATTTTAGGAACCACACCAGAGGTGGGTTCCTACCAGTTTGGACCAGTTCTATAGAGTAGGTAGTAAACCTAGGGAGTAGTTCGGAGAACCGGTAGTAACGACAGCCTGAATCCCACGTTCCCCAAGCTGGTTCAAACATCAGACCAGGTGTTTGAGTGTCTCAGAGAGAGAGAGAGAGAAGAAAGAAAGAAAGAGGTAGGAAGGGAGAGAGAAAGAGAAATGTGTGTGTGTGTGAGAGAGAGAGAGACAAGAAAA
>JANHFT010008406.1:11960-29083 GCA_032467955.1 Pseudoxenodon macrops | reverse complement strand
AGAGGGAGAGGAGAGGAGAAAGGAAGTAGAAAGAAGAGAGGGAGGTAGAGGAAGGAATGGAGAGAAGAAGAGAAGTGAAAAGGAAGTAGGAAAAGGAGAGGAAAGAGAAAGGAGTAAGGGAAGTAGAGTAGTTGAGAGAGAGAAAGAGAGGGAAGTAGGAGAGAGAGTTGAAAGGTTGTTGCAAAAGGTGAAATAAGAGAATGGGAACAGGAGAAAATTAGGTATTAAATTTGATGGTGAAACAAAATCAATAATTAAATAAATATGTTATTTTTATAAATTATGTAGGTGTTAATTTATAACTATGTACTCTGACAACAGATTTTGTAAGGTCTATGTGTGTGTTGTATAAATAAATAAAAATTATATTTAAATTTTTTTGCCAGGTAACCTATACTGGCTGAATTTTAGAGACTGCATGAAGTTGTAATATTTGTTTTGTTTTGGTTAGCATGATGTGTGAATGATTTGATTTGGTAAAACCTGATTTGTGGCTTAAGATCATTATGTCTTTTTTTAACAAACCAAATTATTTCTGGTGGTCCATTATCCCCTTACCGTTTCTTGTTCTGGAGTCCTTGGTGCTTTCTGAACTTGGTAGTTTCCTTGCATACATTTAATTATCCAGCTATGTAATATTATCAGTGTTATTATCAACATTTCTTGTTCTCTTTTATTGTGTTTGTCTTTCACATAGAGATATTGCACATTCATTTTTCCCCAAAGTTAATTTTACTGTCAAATGGAAGTGTCATAATCCTGGATCTCAAGGCAATTGAGAAGATTATCTGCAAAATGCTCAACTATATTAATCAATTGAGAACTGCTCATTCAGGCAGGATAAAATGTGCAAATGGTATAATCACTCTTGAATATAAACCATCTCCAACTTGGTGATGAAGGCCGGATGTGTTGGACTTTTTTCCCCATCATCCCAGTTAGCCTAGCTAATGGAAGCCCAATGAAAAATTTGTCCAAGCAACCCAGCTATTTATATTTTAAATAAATTCAGTGATAGACCCATTAGTCCTATGTAATGCCAAAGATGTAGAATTTTATTTTGAATCTTTACATAAATGTGCTGAATCAGAACAGTTTTCTTTGTTGCAAATAGTTAAGAGTTGTTAATTTTTACAGCTATGAACAACTGATGTTGCATGCAAACTGCATATAGATTAACTCAGATTAACTCAAATTCAAATGGAAGGAATATGCCACCTCTTTCATGTTTGCAGGAAAGCTGGTACGCCAACGAGAGAAAGAGGGGAGAGAGAAGAGAGAGAAAGAGAGGGAGAGAGATAGAGGGAGAGAGGGAGGAAGGGGGAGGGAGGAAGGGAGGGAGAGAGAGAGAGAGAGAGAAAGAGAGAGAGATATTTGCCCTGGAGTGGTAGATAACTGTTAGGGAGCTCATCCACCAATCCATTTAAGATGTACTTTACAAAAACCAACTACCGTGTTTCCCCGAAAATAAGACCCTGTCTTATATATTTTTGAACCCTGAAACAAGCACTTGGCCTTATTTTCAGGGAGGCCTTATTATTTTGGGCATGTGGAACAAGGCGGAGCTCCTCTTGCCATCTTACCTGATTTCTAACTCTGTCTCCCTAACCCTAACCGGAGGAAATGGCGGGGACTGGCTGTGCATGCATTTAAATATTTGGGGGGCTTATTTTCAGGGGATGGCTTATTTTTTGGGATGCATTCAAAAGCCCACTTGGACTTATTATCAGGGGATGTCTTATTTTCAGGAAAACATGGTAGCATGAAAGTAATATTGGTTCTTTGGATTCAATGATAACACTCTTAAAGGTTACAACATAGCCCTATTAAGACTTCAACAGCATAATATGAATCAGTTCATGTCAGTGATAGGATTCAAATTTTTTAACAACCGTTCCTGTGGGTGTGGCTTGGTGGGTGTGACTAGGTGGTCATGTGACTGGGTGGGCGTGGCCAACTCGACATCACTCACTCCTACCCAGACTCATGTTGTGCTACCTGACTGGCTTCTTTATCCCCCTTGCTCCCAAGGCAGCCATACAACACAAGGCTGTTTCTGCCCTCTTCCAGAGTTGTTGCTGCTGTTCCAGAGGGCATGGGGTGGGGGAGGTTGGAAGGCCAGGCACTTTCACAGCCTGACTGAGTGGGTGAACTCGGGCCGACTGGCAGAGGGCAATCATTTCTTCACTCACTGGGGGACTGGCCAGGAGCCAGGAGCGACTGGAGGGCTCAGGCTAGAAGGGCTGGTTCATGTGGCAGGGATCACCGCTGGGGGTATGTGTGTGCTGCCAGGCCTGGATGTGGCGGGCTGCCCTTGCCTGAATGGCTCCAAAATAAAATACGGAAAGCTGGGAGACCTGCTGCGAACCTGCTCATTTGGCTGAGGGGATGGGATGGGAGGGACCACCCAGTGGTGCAATTTATTGGTTTTCCAAACTGTGCAAAATCTTAACAAGTGGCTTGCTTGAATCAGTTAGAACTGGCTAAACCCCACCCCTGGTTCATGTCCCTATTCTTGTCCTGGACTATTTCCTCATCGCCATAGTGAAAGCAGGTAGAAAACCA
This sequence comes from Pseudoxenodon macrops, assembly GCA_032467955.1. Lineage (NCBI taxonomy): Eukaryota > Metazoa > Chordata > Lepidosauria > Squamata > Pseudoxenodontidae > Pseudoxenodon > Pseudoxenodon macrops. Next base: position 26,518 of record JANHFT010008406.1, on the reverse strand, counting down.
TTCTTCCAATTTTTCAGGTGCATTGGGCACATGAAAATAACTATTGATTGTTGTTACTTTGGCTTGCATTTCTATATGCATAAGGGAAAAGAAAAAGGTCACAGTTTAGCTCTGTACGTCTTTGATACTCACTTCTAATCATAACATAGGTGTAAAAAGGAATACACAAAGGACCATTTGATATTCAGCCATGCCCTCACAGAGCATATTTGCAACAACTGGCACAGAAAGATTATCATTGTACCTGCTGCAGTTGTACTTATCAGCATGAGTAGCAATTATTGGCACCTGAAGATTTGCAAAGAAAATCATTCAAGCCCCTTGAAATGTCAGAGACAATGAGAAATGGATGTTGGGGAACATATAATTCCTCCTTCCTCTGGATTCTTCTCTTTGAAGTCTGAGAGGTTTTGCTATGAATTATGTGTAATGAACCTGCCTTCCTGTAGCATATAACCATGCCATTTCTACTGATGAATAATACATTGCATGCAGCAAAAAAATATTTTGCATGTTCTCATTTAATGTGGTGAAAAACTTCCAATTTAAAGAATTATGATATAGAGGGATTGTGATAGTTTTTGCACTTAAGTAATCTTTCAGGTCTCAGGATCAGGTTGGAAAAGCAATGTGAGATTTCACACATTGACCTACGGTAGTTGCGGTACCATTCTTTGGAAAAGGTTTGTATGCTAGCAAAATAGACAGTTTGGTGTAAGGGTTAAAGGTACCTAGCTAGAAACTGGGGGACCTTTTAGCCATGAAATTCAGTTGGGTGACCTTTGGCCAATCAGTCTATTTCTGCTCAGCCTTGCAAGATTGTTGTGGGGAAAATAGGAGGAAGAAGGAGTGTAAGATGTTTATAAAAACAATAAAGGCAGGATATAAATAAAATAATAAAAAATACCCAAAGGTATAAGGAAACAAAATGAATGGGTGATGGTTAAAGAACTTGATGTAGCTGGCCTATGATGGGGAAGACTGAGAAGAAACATAATAATACTCTTGTATACTTTCAGGTATAAGACCTGAAAGGCTCCAACCTTAGAAAAAAGAAGACAAAAACCTATTTGGCGTTAGATCTAATAAGCTTAAATGAGAGGAAAATAGTTTTCAGCTGAACATTAAGAGAAACAATGGGAAACCCAAGTTAACAATGGAATTAATTATCTAAAGAAATGATGGGATTTCATTGGAGATCGTCAGACATAGGCTGGAGATGCTCAATTCTTTTGAACTGAATAGACAGGTGGATAACATAGCTTATTAAAACCTCTCTACTTGAGAAATATTTGCTGTAAATAAATTGGGGAAAAAACCTCACAAATTGCTTACCACAATGTGAAAAGTCAGTGTATGAGCTGTGTAAGGTCTTAGTTTGTGTCAGTCCTATGGAGGAATAAGAGCATATACATAATTTGATACATACACGTGAACACACAGATAATTTTATTTCTCAAATTAATTAATTTATTAATTTATCAAATTTATCCCATTTCACTCATAGACCTGATTATTTAATTTCCATTACTATGAAAATAAAACTACCACCAAGTTCCTGAATGCTGATGTATTTCTGATTATTGGGGATAATTTAATATTGAAATACAATTTATTTTCTCTATACATTAGGAGTAGGCACTTGATACTTTATGTGAGAACTTTAACAAACCGTGATCAATTAGTGAGGCTAATAGTGGTATGTGGGAATTATAATCCAAAGTATCAGGCATAAGGCAATTGAAGTAGATATTATATAATTGTGATGTCATTGTAAACCAAAAACATTTTAAGTCCTATCCAAGTGTAACTGCAATTTCCTTTCTTTCTCATACTCTGTATGAAGGAAGTTGTTGGATCTACGGTATAGGTAATCCTCAATTTACAACAGTTCATTTAATAACGGTTCAAAGTTACAACAGCACTGAAAACAGCATCCCCATGGTCATGTGATCAAAATTCAGATGCTTGGCAACTGACTCATATTTATGATGCTTCCTGTATCCCAAGGTCACGTGATCTTACTTTGCAATCTTCTGACAAGTAAAATCAATGGGGAAGCCAGAATCAATTAAAAACTCTATTGCTAATTTAACAACTGTGGCAAGAAAGACTGTAAAATGAGGCAAAACTCACTTAACAAATGTCTCACTTAGCAACAGAAATTTTGGGATCAATTGTGGTAATAAATTGAGGACTATCTGCAGTCTTTAGTGCAAGACTGAAGAAATAGCCAGTTTAATCTGGATTCCTTTATTTCAAGATAAAGGTCTCACTTCCCTGAAGAAAAGAAAACAATACTTAACATTAGAAATGAATATTAAACCACTGAAATAAACCATGGAAACCAAGACAATTTCCTGTTTTCTCTTCCACTTTAACTACTGATAATTTACTGGTTTTGCAGTTTAACACAGTATAAGCCCAAAATAAATAAGCTTTCCTAACTTCATGCAAATCTGAATGTAGATCCTCTAGAAGCTGGTATAGTTATACCAGATTCATCTCATGAGAATAAATCATCACAGAATATTACAGGTATTATTATGCTTTAAGTCATGACTTTTGGGACATTTCAGATCAATTAATTACAGCAGGTTAGCAGGAGTATAATATTATTACCAGACAGTGAAATTCTGTGTATTCCCAATAGTATAAATTAACATGTCTTTTTTTTTTGCAGGTAATGCACTTCTATAAATTGAATCCTTATGCTATACATTTGGATATAATAGACATATGTTGCAGTTCACTTATTGATGACTAATGAACTAATGTGGAAACATCACAAATTATAAATATTACATGGGATACACAATATTTTTAACTTTACATAATTTAACTTTAATTTTATACAATTATATATTAATTGTACATGGTATGCAAAAGCCTAAATGATTATATTACAGCTTGAAAAAGACACTTGTTTGAATGTTAATTATCTGATTATTCTATGTGCTGGTACCATGTGAATTCTTTGGATTTCAGTATAAGGAAAGCGTGGAATGCTAGAACTGTGCAAAGCTTCTATTGAAGTTTGGAATTGGAGAGAATTCATTTTATTGATTAGGCAACCACACTGCTTTGCTTTTCTGGTCTTTCATTGGCCTCTGTTCATTTGACACCCCTGTAGTGCAGGGGTATCAAACTCAAGGCCTTAAATGTGGCCCGTAGGGCAACCTAGAAATAGAAAAGGATTGACCTGAGATGCTTCTGGCAGCCAACATGGGGTACACCCACCCACCCCGTTTTTGGCCCACCCCGTTTTTAGCCTTCTGCAGCATCCTGCTGGACAAAATGAGGAGTGGGTGCCCCTGCCCCCATTTTGGCAGCAGGGTGCTAGAGCAGACGTCCATGCCAAAAATGTCCATGCTGAAAACGTCCATGCAGAAAATGTGGTGTGAGGGGTGCACATGTGGTCCCACACACCCTGTTTTGGATGGCAGGATGCTACAGGAGGCCTTCCATCTTGTCTCCCCCACGGAAAACTACAATGCTGATCCGGCCCTCGAAGAAATCCAGTTTGACACCCCTGATGCATGTGCAGAAGCTCCTTATCTCAAAGCAAAACAGTTGTTGAAGAAGCCTTGTTCCTATCCTGATGCTTTATGAGATGTTATGTGCTATATCCAATGGTTTGCTGTGAGGATCAAAGCAGATGGCATGAACCTAAGAGCTGAGGTAGACTGTGCCTGTTCTGTGCCTGCCAAACAATCTAGGTGAGCAGGTAATATACCAATATGTCAAACTTTTAAAGTTCATTGTCTTTCTAGGTGCCTTTTTCTCAAGCATAACAAGAAAGCCTTCCAGCTTAAAATGGCAGCTTTTCACCATGCAGAGCTTGGTTTCCCTTAAGGAAGGGGGAAACACCCCCCCCCCACCATTCCTTTCAAGCTATGAAATGTTAACTCTAATATTTGTACCCTCTGTCCTGGTTTCCATGGAGATTTAGCAAAAGTATATGATCTACCTGGCATTCAGAAAGGGGGCAGTGAAAGAAGAAGGGTATATTTATAGAAATGACACTGACTTGGTCAGCCAGCATGATGTTTGGCTTGGTTCGTCCTCAGGAAGGTCATGTTTTTATTCTCATTCCGTTTATCCTCACTTATTTCTCATATTAGATCTTCTGGTGATTGCTGACTATTACTGCTTTGACTGAGCACAGAAAGCAAGGCCCCATACTGATTTGAAATCCAGTAGCAAGGCAATAATGGCTTATATATGACTGTCATTCCATCAGCCTATCTTGCATCCTGCTGAGAAGCATGGGTATAGGTGGAAGTAGGCCATTTAATGAATATTTAAATTAACTTTTAAGAATGGACTGTCCCCTGGAGGCCTAATTTAGTCTCTAAGTGTTAAAATGTACATAGTATCGTATCCTGAGATTAGGAATAGGAACGGAGAATTATGGCTGACTGGAGTGAATAAGGGAGTCTATCAAAGGAAGATGTAGTGCTTAATTTTCTTCAGCAAATATGTGGCTGCACTTTTAAGGGAGTGAAATCTCATTAGCTGTCTGAGGATATACAGCCTGAGTTGTTGCACCATACTTCTGTCATGGGGCATGAGTAGAATAGAGTACATTGCTCATCCAACCTTTGGCAACATAAAGTTGGCTAAATAACTTGGGAAGGAATCATAATGTTAACTCAAAGAGAAATTCTTTCCTTTACTTCACTCTTCCAAAGACCCAGGGAAGATGTGATAATTGAGAATCAGCCCAGTTTGGGGATTCTCCTTTGGGTTAAATAATAAATAAAGTCATTTCCAGCAGAAACAATACTGTGTGGTTCCTATCATTATGGAGCAGCAATGGTACATCCCACTGAAAGCAAGGCAAACTTTCTAACCCAGAGTTCTTCAAACTTGACAGCTTTCAGCCTTCTGGACTTCAACTCCCAGAATTCTCCAGCCAGCTGGCTGGAGAAGTCTGGGAGTTGAAGTCCACAAGTCTTCAAACTGCCAAGTTTGGGGACTAACCCTGTTCTAACCAGTGGTGGTATGCTGCCGGTTCGCTCCAGATAGCACGAATCGGTAGTGGCAACTGTAGGAGGCTCTGCCCACCCCCCTGGACGTAATGCGTGACCTACTGTGCATTTGCAGAAGGTTCTGCACATGCACAGAGGTGGCGCATGTGAGCGTAGCAAGTGTGCGCACATTTGCAAACGGTAGCGAAGGTAAGTGAATACCACCACTGCTTCTAACCCTTGTGCTATGAATAAATGGAGACTGAGCAGCTGCTGTTCTCTATATAGAACATACTTTCTAAGGTGCCTTCTAGTTGTCTAAGAATTATAGCAATATTCAACTTGAGATCTTATTATGTAGAAATTAATGAGTGCAATGAAAAAGATCAATTAAAGCAGGTCAAAGCCCCTAATTTCAGCAGGAACGTCCATTTAATTATAAAGGACCATGGTCTATATATATGTTGAATTTCAGGATGATTTCCTTTTAAAAATGAGATGGCTGCAGATTCTTGGTTTATTTACAAGCAACCTCCTCATAATTGCTGATTAGAATGTCAATTGGCAGTTCACCATTACTTTTTAAGTACAATATGTTACAATATATCATCATTTCTGGGGTACATGATAACATTGAATAAGCTCTCAGACTGAAGGTTAGCCTTGCGATTGGACCTACATTATTCTCTGTTTGTCTACCTAAGTAGAATTATTTGCTTTAGCCAAATCTAACTCTTCTTATTTTATTTGACAATTTCTCCTAGTGTGTTTGTTTAACACATGCAGAATTTTCAATTATAAGGTTAGTGTGATATTCTTGCAATGGCAATAACCTAGATAATCTAGGTATCACTGTCAGTTGTTGCACCAGTAACCGTACAGCTATAGTGACCCTTTCTTGGAACCCTTTAATCTTCAATCTTTGAGTCATAAAGAAACAAACACACAATTGTCTGTGATCTCATCACTATTATCAGGTAGCTGAATTTGTTAAGCAAAATAGACCCCAGAATCAGATTGATTACAGTGAGCCACGGTGGCACAGTTATTAGAGTACAGTACTGCAGGCTACTTCTGCTGCCTGCCTGCCTGCAATTTGACAGTTTGAATCTCACCAGGCTCAGCCTTCTATCCTTATGAGGTGGGTAAAATGAGGACCCAGATTATTGGGGGCAATAGGCTGACTCTGTAAACTGCTTAGAGAGGGCTGTAAAGCACTGTGAAGCAGTATATAAGTGTTATTGCTATTACATGGTGACCAGACCTGGAAAAGTTCAGAAAGCCAGTTCAAATGAAGATGGTGATAGGCTTCTCCCATGTCTTGTCAGAATGTCATGCTGTCTCAGTATAAATAAAGTGAATGTTAGGAAACAGAAAGATCTTGTATTTGAAGCACATGTGGTTGAAGGTTTTGGTTCATGGTGCTCTGTTTATAACTATTGTCTTTTTGCTTAAATTATTGGGTTTCTATCTGCACAATGAAGAAAATTATTCTTCCTTAACTGTCACAGTACATGTAAGGGTTGATTAGTTAATGTCTGTAAGCTATCTGCAAGATGAAAAGTGTTTATTCTTCACATTAAACATAGCAGCAGCTCTGCTTTATTTCAAAGCCTCCAGCTTCCCATCCCTCACGTCAAATAAGGCATTTTTGTGAATTTAAAATAAATCTCCTGCTGACTGCAGATAAACTTTCTGTCTTTCAGATGTTCGCTTTGAAAAGGGCTGTATGTATATTCAATTTAATGTTGCAATTTTTGTGGCCAGTTGTGTTTATAAGAATGATCACAGGACATAATTTCAGTAACTTTGGAATATTTGAAGGTAAGGGTAGTGAGGGTGATGATCAGGCCTGCAAGTGGCAGCTACAATTTGTCTCAGCAAGGCATTGTGCACCATAGAGATGTCTCTATTTATATTCTTGAGGTATTTCATTAACTGTCCCATAGCCTGTTCCGGCCCTTCTACCAGCTAGCAGAGGCTTCTGTGCAAATGTTGCACAGATGCAAAGTATAAATGCATCTTTTTACTTCTCCTCCCCTTAATAAAGTAGCATGAAAGCATTTGTGATATGCATCACTAGATGGTTCTCAGAGAAAATAAAATATATTTCATATATCACTGGGTATTTTGGCAGGGATGAAGTTGTGGTTTAAACAGACCCCATATTTTTGGAAAATAAACTACAATGTGGTCAAAAGCCGTCCCCTGCATCCCTACTTTAGATTATCAATATCTGAAAGATAAGTTATTTCTATGCCTTTCATGTTGGAACAGACATCAAAAGAAGGTATATCATTGTTTCTTGCCATGTTGTACAAGATGCTGTACACAGGTTAATGGAAAAAGGCATGAATTTGGAGAGAGATATAAAGGTCCCTTGGGTATTGAGTCATAAATCCTTATTGCTGGGAAAGCACAGCAGACACAAATAGGCACAGCTGCTTTACATACAAATGAGCACTTCCCTTTTATTTAGTTGACAATATTATTATTTTGGACCCAGGAAGAATCTTAAGTAACTTCTGTTATGCTGTTCTCTATTATAGTCAATTCTTAATTTATCAGATATGGTACTACTGAAGCCATAGGCTGGGTGTAAATATTTAAAAAAAAAAATAGTAATCTTCTGATGCATGCATGTCAATGCTGCTAATTATAGTAGTGCACTGTAGTTTGAACATGCTCATAATATCTAAGGTAATCATAGACTTTGGTTAAATAGAAAAAAAATTATCATGCCAGGAATATTCCCAATAGGTTATCGTCTGCTATGGCTTTCTTTAACTGTATTTGGGTAGCTTTAAACCATGATGCTGAGCAACAATCCATTTATGCAATAAGAACTCGTTGCTTCACTGTTCTTATTATCACTAGGTAGACTGAACTTTGAGTTCATAAATGTTTCTGTTCACTTCATTTTTTTCCTTTATACAGTGGTGGGATTCAAATAATTTAACAACTGGTTCTCTACCCTAATGTCCAGCTGGGTAGGCCTGACTCGGTGGTCATTTGACCATGTGGGCGTGACCAACTCAACATCACTCATGTTTGCCTTAGCTGTTACAATGTAATAAAGGTTAACTGGAGAGGCAGTTTCTGTAAGCAGGGCAATAAAGATTAGGCTACAAGCAACACCAGAATGTTTCCTTCCTGCCTTCCTTACAGGATTAGCCCTGTAAAGTGGAAAAAAAACAAAATAAGATTTCTTTCAACAATAGGTTCTCTGAACTGCTTAGAAAGTTAACAACTGCTTCTCTCAAATAGGTGCGAACTGGCTGAATCCCACCACTGCCTCTGTACCTTCCATATGGAAAGCATGGCAATATTTGGGGTGGTGGTGAAGAGACATTAGACTCTCAACATTGTATTTTGTATTTTTTGAATTTGCAAATTACCTGGAGTTTATTTCTACTGAACGTTTGTTATAATTTTTGATTGAAATTTAGAGGAAAATACTTTTTTTTTGTTCTTCTTTGTTCCCTGATTAAGTTCCACAGATTAAAATGGCGGAACAGTGTCTGAAATCTAAGAAAGAAAGGTGGGAAACTATCCAGCTTCTACTGGTTTTCTCTTATATAAACTTAATCAAACTTTAATGAGTCTTCAAAGAATGTTACAACCTGAAGCTTTATCTTTGGATAAAGTTACACAAAAGGACTTTGATCCAGTTCCAGATCAAAGAGATAGAGGCTGAAGAACCAGTGAAGTGTATTTCATTTGTTGTTCAGAAATTTAAGTTTAAGTCTGTATACTTCTCCAATATCACAGCCTCATCTGGAAGAAAGGGAGACAAATTCCTTTCCCCTATGAAGAAATCCCTTTTATGTCTTCTTGAATTTTTATTGAGTTTTGTATTTTGTATTTTAACTTTGTTCTGAATAAAATAATTAAAAAATATTGATCTCTTCCATTTCCTAGAGTCCTTGTTTTCACACTAACATAAAGCCAAACATAAAGCAAAGTTGTGTGGGCTTATGCTGAAGCTGGCAGTGGTACTTTGTACATGGACTAAAGAAAACATGGCATTGTAAGGCAAAGCTGCTCTACTACACTGGACATTTTCCTTTTAACAGAACCAAGCAAAATATTTGGGTGAAGCTACTTTTACCTGGCCTGTTCCAACCATAGGGATCTTTTAGGATATCTGGAAACCTTTCTCCCTTAAAGGGGATGGGCTGTTTTGATTGGTACCCTTGAAGCTGTCGTCTCTTTCTCCCCCTTTCCCTCTTTAGCCTAGTGAATCCCTGGCTCACATACACCAATATTTCTCTACTCATCCAAGCCTTGCCAAACCGGGCTCCACAGCTATGTATTCACTATTTACAGATGCATCAGCCAGCTATGGCTGATCTTGTTTTAGTTGGAAAATCACTGTGGGTCATATTCTGTTTATTTCCCCCCCAGTCAATTCCTGTATCCGTATCAGAGCAAGAACACACACCGGCTAACAAAAATAAAGCTTGATTATGTTTATTAAGGATTAGCAAACATCAAAAGGTTTTAAGTGGGGGGAAATCAAGACAAAAGGCAGGCAAATCAGAAAAAGCAACTATTTACATTATATATCTATTTAAATATAAAAATGTTCCAGTGTCACTGGAAACAATACTGTGGGTAAGTAACAGGGACTGTGGGTAAGTAAAGGGAGTGGCCTTTATTATTCCAGTTTTAACCCTTCATGTATATAAGGGCAGCAGAACAGAGATGTAAAGTATCATGCCAAGTGATCTATCCTATTTTCTGCAGGCATGAAGAAAACAATTTAGAGGATGGAGATGAGGTCAAAACCTCTGATAATGTACATTTGAATCTTGGCTACTTTTTCTTAAATTTATGGCTGACGTCTCCATCTCTGGAGGCTTTTATTCTCTAGTTATTCAAAATTCTATGATCTTGACAACAAATAAATATTGATACAATATTTCTTGCTGGAACTGAACATTTATCAGAACTTTTAATAACTAAGCCCACCAATTATTATATTGTTTTTTGAGACATCACATATACTGTATTTTACGCACTATAAGACGCACTCTCCCACCAAAAAAGTGGGTGGAAATGTTGGTGTGTCTTATAGAGCGAATATTGCAGTGAGGGGAGGTGGGTTGGCATGGCAGTGTCATTTGCCGCCGTCTGTCACCACTGCAGCAATTCACCATCGCTGGGGAACACTGGAGCCTTTGCTGCCAAGCAGCTGATCAGTGGTTGGATCGGCCTCCCGGAATACCGCCAATCATCTGTTCTAGCCGGCGGGGATTGCCGCCTTCCACCGCCAGCGAATGGCAATGGCATTAATTGGCATCGGCATCGGCATCGATTGGTATCAATTGGCAGTGGTGGCAGCGGTGATTGGCGGTGATGCTGAACATAGCAGCGGTGAACGGCAGCAATAGGTGGTAGTAGCGATAGGTAGCAGCGGCAATCCCCATTGACTAGAACAGCTGATTGGCGGGATTCTGGGAGGCCGATCCAACTGCCAATCAGCTGCTCAGCAGTGAAGGCTACAGTGTTCTCCAGTGGCGGCAGCAGCAGCTCAACTCAGTTGACCGATGGTGGGCACAACGGACTGGAGCCCTGTCGAGCCACGTGCTGGGGCTGTGATAATGTGCTGAAGCAGACCAGGATGTTTATTGTTTGCTGCAAGCATGCTAGCCAGATGAATACCAGATGGATGTTGGCAGAGGCAGATTTTTTTTCTTGTTTTCCTTCTCTAAAGCTAATGTGTGTCTTATGGTCCAGTGCGTCTTATAGTGCAAAAAATACGGTAATTTGTCTTATAATCGACCTAGCTGCTACCCAGTAAAGAAATCAAAAGATGTTTCTCTCATTTGCCAAATTGTTTCCATGGAATTGTCCGGCAATTAACCATTTACTGTTTTTCTCTGATTGAACATTTCATATTTAAATATACATTTAAATATAAATCCACAGCTGGGAAAATGCTGCTATATTCTAGCTAGATTTTACCTAGCAGGTTAATTGAGCTGCCCATTGTCTTGGTCAACAGTCCTGCAAATCATCCTGAGACTTTATTAATGCTGCTGCTGCTGTTCCATTAAACAAAAACTTTTTGTGGCTGCAGGATCTTAGGCAGACATACAACGTGTGCTACATCCCTTCCCTATTAAAATAGTCCTCAGCACAGTATGTTCTTTTTTGACAGAGCACTGCTCATTTGTTGCTCCGACTGCAGAAAAGACTTTAAAACAATGAAGCTACTCCTGTTTTTTAAGATGGTTTGCTTCTCCCTCTGCTATTTCCCTAGGCAAACATAGTCAGGTCATTGCCTTGTGCTCTTCTTTTAACCAAGGTGTCTTAATTCACCTTCAAGGTACAAAAACAACCCAAAGGCTAGTGAAGTCAGATGTGACACAATTTGTACAGATCCCTTACTCTTTTTAACAAGAACATCAGTCAATCATACAATATCTTCTTTCATGGGACTGAAAGTGAAAAGTGACCAGTTTAGAAACTTACAGATTCTCTTATTTACAGTGAATTATATTTTTGTTTCCTGTCTTCCTGCTATGATCTCAGACTGCAAAATACGTGAAGATCACAAAGCCCAGAATGGAGTGGACAGAATAAGGACACTGCATCACCATAGGATGGTAATACCATGGTTGATAATGCTTCAGATCACATTGAGAAACAATTAAATATCAATATATTTGTTCACTGATGCCAATATATTTTATTCATTGATCATAGAAAAGAAATTTAGAAGTTGACTTCAAAAGATGCATCACAAGTGAAAATGGACATCATTATTTTTTTGTTTTCTTGCTGGCATAACTTTAAGCTCCCTATCATTGCTTGAGAGAAGGGGAAGGTAAATTGCATGCAGATCTGATGTTTTCCAACCATACATGCAATTTTCTACTAAACTGGAGGGATAAAAATAGGTCTATATAAATGCTGCTATTTGCAGGAAAAGAAACACACTGGTTAACTAACAGAAGCCATGATTGATGTTAGAAGTAAGTTACTTTTCCTTGGGAACATTGCAGTAGCAGTCTTTTAATGGGAAGGCCATTCTATAATTTTGCTACTGATTATGTCATCGGTGACTTGATTTCCTCCTTCTTTTTGCTTTCTAGTTCTTATACTTTTATTGTAGTAATAATAATGTACATAATTTATGAATTATATACACAAAAATGTAGATTAGAGCTGCCAGTTCTTTAGGTGTTGTTGGTTTTCATACACATTGAGTTCTTCCCCATAACCTAGGATGTTGTACATGTATCAACATAGTACTGTATGCCATTTGCGAATCCAAGCAATCTGGCCTTTTGTAATTGACAGATGGACAATTTCATCAATGTGGAAATTTTCTAAGTGCTATTTTTTGGTATGGTACCCTGTGTGCAGATAAGCATTGGGTCCATCATGGCTGGTTTATGCCACATTCTTTCAATTTCAATTTTCAGATCTTGACAGGTTGTGCTCTTCTCCAATTCTAAGGTATTATTGTTACTATTATTCTAGGACAAACTAAAGCAAGCTAAAGGGTGAAAATGCTTCTTCTTCAGCCACTGGAAATTTGGTTTAACATTTCTAGCACCCTCTACCCAATATTCCTGGATAATCAGGCCAGTTTGAAATCCTTCATCTCCGAGCTTTCTTTTCTGGAGGCAGTCAGTTGGCTGACTTATTTATGTGTTCTTTTTTTTTTATAAACATTGATAACAAATGGGCATTTTCTTTTTAGATACATTTAATTCTGCAACATGTCTGATTAACATGTGGAACTAAAAGAAAGGGAACTTGGAGCAGTTCAGGTAATCTCAATTTCTCATGTCATACTTCTTAATCTAAGAATTCTTGGGTTTTTTTATTCTGCAATGATGCTTAGCTCCTTTTTTTTATAGCCAGGATGTATCACTTGCAGCTGTACTCTAAGCATTAGAGAGTTGGGCCCCCTGTTATGACAGTAATAGCTGCTCTGGAAGCAGCTCAGATAAGGGAAAATGATAGAAATTAATCAACTATTATCCAATTTCTATTGGTTGAAATGCACATCCTTCCCTCCCTCCCTTTTGGCTGAATTACAACAGGAGGTTATTTTACTCTTACAGTCCACCCTGGTTTTATAGTTGACACTATACCCCTTCTGACGCCCCTCCATCTCATGCTCTCTGCAGTTGGGCTCAAACATTTCAGAATCTCATCTTTTCAGACTAACATGTGTACTAACAGGTACTTTGTTGTGGAGAAAATACAAGAAATAAATATTAGGTATCTTTGTCATATATAATTTATAATAATCATACATTTATATTATAAATATAAATATAAATATATATAAATATATATATATATAAATATAAAATACATTTATATTATAAATGTAATTTACAAATTTAAATTACAAATTTCTAATTTATAATATCAATTGATTTAATAAAGGCACGATAAAAATAAGTAAGTAATGCCTTCTTAAAAGACATAAGCTTCGTGAATTATGTCCACCAATGGGAAGCCCAGAAGCTAAACTTTTCACATTCTCACCTTCAAACGATTGTCACTTCTGGCAGTTTTCTGCTCAATTCCTCTGATTTACTAGAGGATATATCATATAGTACCTTTAAATGTACCCCAAGCCTTGGGTAGAACACAATCTCATTGATTAAAACTGTAGATGTATCATAGATCTCCAGCAGCTCTAGAAATTATAATTATGAATGATCCCTTCTCTTATATTCAGAGCCTGCCAGAATCTTTGGTTATTTACAATTGAGATACAGCATCACTGAGTTTTCAGATTAAAAAAAAACAAAACTCATTTGTTCATCAGTCACCCATGCATGGTCATGCTACAGCCCTTCAGATTTATCCGTGAATGCTTTAAAGAAGGCTGGACGGATTCAATAACCACACTAAATGTTTTTAATTAATATGTTGATTACTTCAGTGCTGCTGCTGTAGGCACTACAGATTCTTTTGTCCTGATTCAAAGTGAAGAATGGAATGGGGTAGAGAGATGGGAAATGGCAAAGCATTGAATTTATACCAATGATGGTGTCAAGCTTTTGGCTATTGCCTTAAACCAAAATTAATTCCTCTTCCAAGCTTGAGTCTCAGCAAAATGTATTAAGAAGAAAGGAATGAAGTTAAAAGAATTCTGGCAAATGAACTATTTTCCAAAATCTACCAATTAATCTATGACATATATTAGGAAGAATCTTTCTTATTGTCCTTTTTACTGCTTGGTAGGTCTCTTCAGTGATCATACAAGAGTTTGAAGATGATTTATAAAAATATCTCCTGAATCATTATCCTGGGACCTGGCAAAAAATATGAGCTATTGATGCAAATTCCATCAGGAAGTAAGAGCAATTTCATTATTTCAAGATTTGTAAATCAAGAAGAAGATACTGTAGTTGCAGTGTTCTACTTCAGGTTTGAAAGGAAACTACAGCCACCTATCTCCACAACCTCCATCCCAGACACATCAACAACAGCCAAACCTCCTACAACTGATCCCATCCCATTGGGTTCCCAACCTCTGGTGATCACAGAAAAGGAAGTGCAAGTTCTATTTCACAGACAGAAGCCAGGAAAAGCACCAGGCCCAGA
>JANHFT010008406.1:0-11860 GCA_032467955.1 Pseudoxenodon macrops | reverse complement strand
GGAAGAAATCGATGGGAAAGATCAGAACACAGGTGACAATTACCACCATTTTAGAAGTGTCTTCAGCTGACTATTCTGTTCTCTCCTTACATTCTTCCAACTTCACTATGTGCCGGACTTTAAGACGTTTACTTGTTTCCCAATAATAGCTAAGGGCTTTTTCTTGCAATTTTCTATATACCGATCTAATTTGCTAGAATTATCCTCCTGAAAAGTGAGATGTAAGTAATAAATAAACGAACAAACAAACAGTTTGGGTGAATGGATGGATGGATTTCTAATACAGGTAGTCCTCGACTTATGATCACAGTTGAGCCCAAAATTTCTGTTGCTAAGTGAAACAGCTGTTAACTGAATTTTGACCCATTTTACGACTTTTCTTGCCATAGTTGTTAGGTGAATCACTGCAATTTAGGGGTGGGTTCTACTTACCTTTCCTACCGGTTCAGGTCGCGACAGATGTGCGTGTTTTGCACGCTTGCCCCCATCACATCTGGGCATTGCCTCGAAAATAACCCTCTGCACATGCACAGGAGGCTTTGCACATACGCAGAGAGTTATTTTTGAGGCAATTTCCACCGGGAGGACCGGTTTTTGACCAGAGGATCTGTTCGGGAGTGTGTCCAGCTGGCCGTCGCTGCTGGTTTGGCGAGTGGGGGGAAATTCCCACTACCGAACCAGCAGGAACCCACCTCTGCTGTAGTTGTTAAGTTAGTAACACGATTGTTAAGTGAATCTGGCTTCCCGATTGACTTTGCTTGTCAGAAGGTCACAATAGGTGTTCACATGACCCGGGACACTGCAATGGTCATAAATATGAGCCAATTGCCAAGTGTCTGAATTTTGATCATGTGACCATAGGGCATATGGTCATTAGTCACTTTTTTCAGTGCCATTGTAATTTTGAATGGTCACTAAATGAACTGTTGTGAGTGAAGGGCTACCTGTATAAACTAATTACTGTGGCATGAGCTTTCAGGCACAGATGGCTCTGGGCAGAATACCTGTGTGCGAGAGAGATTGGTTCTGCGTTTAGGGATTCCTTCTGTAGGATAGACCAAAATATTATGTTCTGTATGTATATATTGTAAGATGATACTCCTATTCCACACATAAACACCCATCAAAATATATTTCTATTTAGTGGTACTACAAGCAATATTCTATTGCATTGGAGTAGGACATTTGTTTCCTACTTTTCATTTGGTTGCAGGTTCCAGGCACCTGCTACCTGAGATACCTGCCTCACTCTTGTATTTCAACAGGTCTGGTTCATCCTAGCACAAAATTCTTAAAAACCCTAAGTATCTGTGCTTGCATCTCTCTTTCTCTCCCTGAATATTGTTTGAGAGACTTTGACACTTCTTAAGACTGATACAATAATTGGATGAAATATCTGTTTTAATTAATATTTTATCTTTTAGGCTTTTGACTTCTAAACTAACCCCATCATTTTTTTGATGACAGATGGAAGCCATCATTTTGTCTAACTCTGGCAAAATCCATTCCCTTTCCATCTTTGAATAGAAGGGCAGGTGTTAAACCAAGCAGTGCCGCCTGCTTGGTTCAACATAAGAAGACAGACACAGACTTCAGAGGATAATTAGAACTGCAGAAAAAAACAATTACTATCAACCTGCCTTCCATTGAGGAACTTTATACTGTACAAGTCAAAAAGAGGCCTGTGAAAATATTTACAGACTCCTCAAATCCTGGACATAAATTGTTTCAATTACTACTCTCAAAACAATGCTATAGAGCACTGCACACCAAGACAACTAGACACAAGAACAGTTTTTTCCCCAAACGCCATCACTCTGCTGAACAAATAATTTCCTCAACACTGTTAAATTATTTACTAAGTCTGTACTACTATTAATCTTCTCATCTTTCCTATCACCATCTCCTCCCACTTATCGCTATATGACTGTAACTTGTATCCTCACAATTTATATTGGTTGTTTCCTAATATGATTTGATTGCTTCTTTGTACCCTATGACTATCATTAAGTGTTGTACCTTATGATTCTTGATGAATGTATCTTTTCTTTTATGTACACTGAGAGCACATGCACCAAAGACAAATTCCCTGTGTGTCCAACCACACTTGGCCAATAAAGAATTATATTCTGTTTTGTTCTGTTCTGTTCTGTTCATTCGGGTAACTGCTATTCCAGTTGCAACTGCCTCTGAGCTGCAGTTTGAAAGCCATATTTCTTCATAACACTGGATAGTCTTAGTTCCAATGTTATTGGAGCAGAGGGGTTTTCTGAATTGGATGATTCAAATGGCTTTTGTCAGATAGCTTTAACAGATGAGAATGACAAACTGGCACACCCCATGGGAGATTCTGTTTTCAGTCTTTGCCTTTTGCTATAACTGGTGCTTCCAAGATTTTCCAGTCGGTGACATAGTAATTGTTTTCTTGGATGATGCAATCATAGATAGAATATTAATGGAAAATATGACAAAATAGTTAAAATCATTTTAAATCTAGTCTATGAATTAGGTGTCAGACTGAATAATGACATTCTGAAATAGATTTCTTTAGGCAACAAATTAAACCACATTCTGAAAAAAATACAACCACCCTCAACAAATATAACTGAGATGAGATATTTTCTAGGAATTATAAGTTATTTCAGCTGACAGACATCTCAACACATGCACCTCCACTGAACTTGTTGTAGGGCAGACTTAAGAAGCAATTTTTTGGGCAATAGTGCGCATAACCTCCAACATATCACCAGTGCAAATATATGGCTCCCAACACGCCAATTATAGTGAGTACTGAAGCAAGTATCTAGAGAGTTGAAGGGGTGCTATTGTAATGTCATAGGTCTACATGAATGCCATTAGGAAAAAGATGCACATAAACAGTGAAGATGCTCATACGATGAGCATAAACATTCTTGCTAGTGATGCTGATGGTGTTTTCCAATCATTTATGTATTTATGCAGCCTACTATCTTTTGGTATTCACAGACTATAAACCTTTGGTGAGCATGATTAGAGGCGAGGAGTTAGGTTGAACAATACTTATGTTGCCATCATATCCTATTGTGTATGAGACGATTTAATCCACTATAGTCCAGAGAAAGATTTTGACACTGTGGATACTTAACCAAGGATCCCCAGAAGCAGTTGTATCCCTGCAAGGAAGATTCAGGCATATTTTGCTGATTTTGGAGAATTTTAAGTCACTGTCAGAGTCACAGCTGCAAGCGAGGTGGCCATATAAAGGACCAGGTTTTGTTACATCCCTTTTGCAATAGAGGTAGATGTACACACTAGACTAAAGTCTTAATTTTCATATCCTTACTGGATAGACCTTGGAAGAGGCTAGCTACTGATCAGCTTGAATTTAAAGACTGTCACAGCTTGGTTGTTGTTGCCTATTTTTCTAGTTTGATACTAATATTCTACATGCCCAATTTCACTTGCCAAAGCATAGATGTGCAAGAGCACATTTTTTCAGACTTCTGAAGAAGCAATGGTGAAGCCCATGGCGGGAGAAGGAGCCAGTGAATGGATTGGCTCCTTAGAATTCCTCTCGGAAGCAAGATAGGAGCCAGGATGTCCCACAAGTGCTCTATACAGAGGCTCCCCACAACGAGACTGTAAGACAGGGATGTCAAACTTGTGGCCCGTGGGCCAGTTGCATCACATGCTGGCCATGCCCATGCCTGGTTTAGCAAAGGGGGAAAAGTCCTGATATGTCATGTGATGACGCCGTGACGATGCGGGTTTGACATCCCTGCTGTAAGACAATGGTCTCTGGTAAGTTTTAATGCTCTAAGAGCTAGGAGAATGTAATCTAGCCTAAACTGTCCTTCAGTGCCTTCAAATGAATACTGAATCCACATACTTCTCTTAACCAACCACCTTAGGAAATTGCTTGTTAATGGCTTTTTGGATGTTAAGAACTTTCAGAATGACAAGTTTCATTACACTGGGTGAGTTTCCTTATATCCTTGATGAATGGGTAGCCTCAATGCATTTCCAGCAGTTACATTTTGAACCTCTCTGTCACTTTGGCATAATTTCAGTCTCTGGCATTAAAACACATAGTTCTGCTTTCCAGCTAATCTCTTGCATATAAATTACACTACTAAATATTTTGAAGCTACATACAATATATATCCAGAGACAGTTCATTCAAATTTGGAAGGATAAAAATGATTACATGGAAATAGTAATGACAACTCTAGCTGTCCCCTTCAAATGGTCTATTGGATTTATTCCTTTTTTTTGGAATACCTTATTTTTAATGCACATAGAATCCCATTAACTTTATTGCATAATTTGCAGGTCTGATTCATCCATTTAATGTAAGACAGCAAATGTACAGACACAGATTTGATTGTCACCATTCACCTTGTTGCTGAATAGACACTATTTCTGTCTCTTCCTCTTCCTCCTTGATATCATTTTGATTAGGAGCGCTGTCTTTACCAATAAAGGTGAACCATTTCTACTTTTTTATTTTAGCTGCTGACTGACTAAATAACTTCTGGCAGATTCCCCTTGAGCCTGGCAACCCTGAAACTGAATGACACCACTTTGACATAATTGCTCTCTGCATTCTCCCCCAGGACAGATAATCACAGCATAAACATTCACAAGGATTTTGCTACCTTTTTGTCTCCAGGGTTCTCAATAAATCCTGGAATCATTCTTTAGACAGACAGAATGGGAGCTGATTCTATTTTCTGAAAATCTGCTAACTCCCTTACAAAGACCCCATTCCTAATACGATACTGATCAGATTGAAAATAATTTCCCCATGCTGACACACCTATATTGTGAATGTCTTTTCATGTATAGCAGACCTGGGCATTTTACCAGCCCGTATCCATATTTGATATTTTGGCTGTCTCTGTCCATCCCGCTGAGGTAAATCATAAATTAGAAATAAAATGTAAATAAGTGTACACCATGCACAAAATACAACTGCATTGGTTTTATTTTGAAGGCAACTACTATTTGTTTTTCAATGTATGCGTATGTGTGTGTATGTGTATGCTTACACACCTTCACGACCTTTTGGCTCAACTCTCCACAAGAGCCCCAGTTTTTTCATGTGACGCCTTGGGACAATTAATTTTTCCAGCCGTAATGAATATAGAACTACTTTTTCACAGCTAATACACACATTATCATATAATTAATAATTCTCACCCATAGTGGAAGGCTTCAGAAATAGCAGAGATAGAGTGAAATCTAAAAGGTAACGAATACATTTTTAAATAGAACTGTATAATGTTCTAGCCTTCAATTCTTTGTAGACTATTTAAAAAAATATTTCATTATATTCATGACCATGACCAAACAATCTGAAGATTGGCAGTTGAATAAGCAGGAAGCCTATTGAGAAAAAGACCATACAGAACAACAATTCCCTCTCTCCCTGACCCTTGACCTTCTCTGTTTCAATGCTAAATACAGTCATACCTACATTTTGGGAGATGGGATGTCCATTACTTCAAAAATTGTCTGTTGAACATGAAAATATGCCATATGGCAATTTATCATTTGCATAAGAGCACAATGAAATTAAGATTAAAAAGCAACTGCCTCATCTGGACTGCTTCAGGTATCACAGATTTGCCCATTATTTGGGAGGTGGGGATAACACCTGGATGGAAATGTGATCAGTTGCACCTGAAATCTGGTAAATGGGAACCATTAAATTGCAGTTTCACTTTATGAAAGACTTAACTGAATTGTCTGTTATATATTGGTTGGCCCTCTCATTTATCATTGATCATCAATATTATGAATGAGAGATATCTTATTTACCAAAAGAGCTATAACAAACCTGGAGGTAATGCAGCATGGTTACCAGTTTCCATCTGGATGAACAAATAATCCAACAGGTGACAGGCCCAAAATATTCTTTTTGTGACCTAAGATGTTACTCTTCTAATATCATACTTTGAAGTAGAATAATTGTAATTGTAACCTCCAGACATACAATAGAAAGCAGTACCAAAATAAAATCTTAACCTTGTTCCACTCCCAAAATGTCTCCCCTCCCAAAGGGGTGACCCTCTTTGGCATTGACCTATGGCCAACAGCCTGGTGTCTCTTCATACATGCACCAAATGTACCACATACCCATTAAAAAGACTCTAGGAGTGCAATGACTATGCAGGGATGGGTCAGGGACATATCCAGACATAGAAGGTAGCATAGTGCTGGCAGTGGCAGAGATGGAATGAGGCAAAAATCGCCACTGGTACACAAATGCTTAACTCTAGGGTATCATTTCTTGTTGGATACAATTGATACAATCACTGATACAATTATTGATTGAATCATCAATTTAATAAAGGTAAAGTAAGTTAAGGTAAAGATAAAGTAAGTGTTCAAAGCCTAAATATCTGGGAAATCTAATTCATATTTTCCAACAAATATATGCAACAGTTATATACTAAAGAAAGGAAATCTAGCTGTACTCAGAATAAAAGGTCAGACACCCAGAAAAATAAATTAATGTAGACTTGCAAAATTTCACAAGCCCAAGAATATAATGTAGGTGATGGAATTTTGTGATTTATTTCTTATTACATAGATACATTCTAACACAGCTTCTGTTGGGTCACTGTTGATACCAAACCAAACCAGAAATGCTAGGAAATTCTTGGAAGCATTTAGACAAATCAGCGTGACTTGGTGGGCATGGCTTGGTGGGCGTAGCAGGGGAAGGATACTGCAAAATCTCCATTCCCTCCCCACTCCAGGGGAAGAATACTGCAAAATCCCCATTTCCTCCCGATCAGTTGGGACTCGGAAGGCAGAGAATAGATGGGGTGGAGCCAGTCAGAGGTGGTATTTACCGGTTCTCTGAACTACTCAAAATTTCCGCTATCGGTTCTCTGGAGCTGGTCAGAACCTGCTGAATACCACCTCTGGATAAATCCCATACAAAAGAGATGCAAACAAAAGTCAATGAAGGAAACGAACAGCCCAGAGCGTATCTCCTTAGCAGCCAATAGCCAGATTACCAGGGAATGGCCCTGGATAAACAGCCAAGGAAGAGACAATAGCTTAATCAAGGAACCATGTAGGAAGAAATCACACCCCAACCAAGATTGCAAATACTGTACATATGCAAACAGGAATTCCATTCCCTTATGAATTGATGGTGGTGCCTACCCATGTAATGAAACATCTGTAAGCAAACAATCAAGCTCAGTTAACCCCAAGAACTCAACAATCTAAAAACAGATGTAAAGATTGATTCAAATTGCACTTGCCTATTACATGGTTCACTAACTTAGTATGTAGATGTTAAAATATTATAGTGGAGAATTTATAGTTTATAGAAAATATTTGTAGCTTGGGTTTTAGATTTTGGCAGTGGTTTTCTCTCCAAGCTTGTTTCAACTTAGTTTCAGAACATTTCATTAGAAATGTTTCATTTTCCTTTGAACAACCAATCAGCAAGAGAACCAATCAGCTGCTCAGAATTTAATCATAGCTCCAAACGAACAACCAATCACACAACCAACTGACTACAAGGGCACACAAGACATTTATAAGCTAAGGAGAATAGGACAATAAAATCCTGCTGATGATATTATCTAGTCTGGTAATGAAACGTTCAGAAACTAAATTGAAACAAGCTTGGACAGCAAACCACTGTCAAAATTTATAGTTAACCACACAGATTCAGGAGTGCTAGACACTGTTCACCCAACCTGACAATAAATATTATGAGCTTTCTCCATATGAAATAGCAATCAAATTGGAAAATCTGCTAATCAAAATTGCAGCATCTTTTGTAAGTTTACAATTGTTCTTCATGAATAGAATAGAATAAAACTTTATTGTCATTTTAAATGTACGCTAATCAGCATACATTAAAATGAAAATTCATTGCATTCAGCTCTCAAAGAACAACCATCATACCCATGCATATACCCACATACACACACATATATGACATGAATGTATACATATATACATGGCGAAAAAGAAGAATCCTGCGAATTTACAAGACGGGTGGCTTAAGGAACAAGGCTGTAGTTTTTCATGCAGTTGTCGCCCACACAAATTTTATGTTAAAGGTTAGCTTTCGTAAAGAATATTAAATGTCTTGGAGAAAAAAATAAATTCAATTTCTATTTTTTAACTAATAGTTCTCTGGATTCAGCTGCAAAGTGACAGAAGTAAAACAATTAAAAATTAAATAAAATTAACAACAAAATCTATATTCCACCCCACCCCAATCTATCATCTATATTATGATTAATAATCATGCATTCTGCAAAGTATCTTTAATATACTATATGGAATAATACACTAATCATAATGAATATTGTTAATATTACATGAACTGATGAGTTTGTGTGGGTAGATTAACTTTCTAAAACATATAGTTCTTACACAAAGGCATTTTTTTTTTAAAAAGCCAACTTTAAAAAGCTATTGAAAAAAATGTGCAATTTGTGATCTTTCCCTGTAGCCAAGGTCAAGTCAAGCCTTGAGAAAAGAACAAAAACAGAGCACTGAAATGTTTTTAATGTTTCTCCAAAAGAACTTGAACATGAACTTAATGTGACAGGGCTTTTTTCTTTCTTTCTACATAATTATGATGTGATATCTGAGTGCTATTTGATAATTTCAAAAGAAAGACAGCTGGAGATCTGATGAAATGTTGATATTTCTTCTCCCCGGCAATATTTCTTCTTATTTTAAACTTCGTTCTAAATTATTAAACTAACTTGGTGTAATCTGGGAAAACTATGTAAGATTTGTGGTCTACCTATTTAATCACTTGAATGGATTGTGCCTTCTGGAAAAATGTTGCTCCTTATGGCAAATATGTGGAACTTCCCAGTACATGACCAAGACTCGTCACTTATATGAAAAGGAGAAACTGGAATGTGGAAATGTGAATGAACAAAAAGCAAAGTATTTTTTATTTATTTTAAATAATTAAATTGAATTGTTAAATTGTCCCATGGTGAGGTGTCCTACAGTGAGTTGACTGTGGTGAGTTGTCCCATTCCATTAATATATAGTTAGTTGTTTTCTGTCAAAGCCCACACTTCATGTATTGGAGCTTTCATAAAGAGGACAATAATCTCTTTTTTGTTTCTTCTGGAATTCTAATCACTTGTAAACTGACCTGGCAAGAATTATATTCTATAGGAAATATGTTATCCAGAAGATTGTGTCAGTTTTCTGTAAACAAATCCATAAGCTTTCCATAATCTAAAATATTAGGTTCTTAATGCTTACATTATGACTAGCATATTGAATAATTTTATTATCCTCCTACATCTCCAAACGTATGGACACTTTTCTTAGTGGCTCTTGAATGTTTTTTTTCTCAGAAAGGAGGAATGATGGTAGAAGTTTTTTGAGTGTCATCTAGAAAAACAAACAGGCCCTAAGAAGAAATCAAAGCAGAAAATAACCATCTGTTTCTGGTTCCAGCTAAAGTGAAAACAACTATAGGGACAATTCCATGGTTATTAGACTCTGAATATTGCAGAGGATGTCAAAGAATAATGATGAACATTTAACAAAAATGACATCTTGATCAGAAGTGTAAAAAACGTATCTTCTGAGGACTTCTCTTGGCAGTGCTGTAAGGAAAATATGCTGAAATATTACTTTACATTGTTTCCCTATTAAATGATTGTGTATTAAAAGAATGTCATCCATGTCCACCAAATTGTTTCTTTCATGGTGCAGAATGCAGGAGGTTCAGTTTCAATCCGGGAGAAAAATGCTGAAGTAAAATAGAGTAAGCTGCAGGAAAGAAGGTCTCTATTTATTTGGAAGCCAGAAACTTCAGTGGAAGCAGCATCTTTCTGGGGTGATGGACAAAATGGGATTGAGAGTGGGTGGGCTATTATATATTGTTTGAGGCTTTGTGATTGAGATGCTTGTTCTTGTGCAAGAATCTGTCCTTTAATATTTTAATGGCTGTTGCCAGATTCCTATGGGGTCATGTAGGGGTCATGGCTGGCTCTATAGGCAAAAAGGAAAACACAAATCCTAGTGTTTTGTTTGTCAGCTTTAGCTTGTTGTCAGCTTTAGCTTTTTGCCTATTGTGTGGCTTATTTGGAGTTTCTGGCTGCTCTTTGCTTATTAATAGAGCAGCCCATCTTTCTGAATAGATACAAAATATCCATTCCTAAAGACTAACCTCTTCAGGTTTCTGCTTGAGGCTGTTTTCCTATAGCAGGGAGGCTGGGCCTGCTTTCTGCCTCTTCTCCTTCAGAGAAATATTCTATTCTGCCTCTTATTAATATTAAGAATAAAGAATATTTTATTCTGTGGAGGGGGACTTCCTACAATTGGATTCCCTGGGGGTTCCAAGAATTCACTCAAGCACAAACAATTCTCTGTCACTAGAACTTTGCCTGTTGATTGGAAGTTCTGAAAGTTGCTATTTTTCAAAAACTAACACAGCCTTAAAACATTTGAAAACTCCTGATATAAATAATATAGATTGTTGACTTTTATCTTTTCTTTATTGTTCAAGACTTTATCTTTTTCTCTTTCCCTGCTTTTGCCTGCCTTTTTATCCAGGGGTGAAATCCAGCAGGTTCTGACTGGTTGTGGAGAACCAGTAGCAGAAATTTTGAGTAGTTTGGAGAACTGGTAGCGGAAATTTTGAGTATTCAGAGAACCAGCAAATACCACCTCTGGCTGGCCCCAGAGTGAGGTGGGAATGGAGATTTTGCAATATTCTTCCCCCAGGAGTGGGGACAGAATGGGGATTTTGCAGTATCCTTCCCCCAGGAGTGGGGACAGAATGGGGATTTTGCAGTAACCTTCCCCTTGCCATGCCCACCAAGCCACGCCCACAGAACCAGTAGTAAAAAAAAAAATGGACTTCACCACTGCTTTTATCCCATTTTTCCTAGTTTGCTGCTGTTAAGTAAGTAAATAAATAAATAAATATTGAATAATATGTTTTTCTAGCTGAACTGAATAGTGTGTTTTCTTGCCCTGATCTGGGAAGTGGGATTGAGTGAGAATATTTTGGGTGTTAATTAAACTGGAAATTGCTCATAGTAATTTTCCAACCAAAAGGTTCCAGAGCTCCAATATACCCAGTTTGGAGAGAGGGAGGTTTTTTTTACTATATCTCCATTAAAGACAGGGCATAAGAAAGAGAATTTAATCAAAGAAACTATGATGGATCACTACTAAAGAAATAAGAAAAGCTTCTTGCACTGATAACAAACATTGCAATTCCTTCCGTAATGATTTTCTGGGGTAGCTTATTCAAAATGTAGGCATGAAAGAAAAGTAATTACACCTAAGAAAGACGAAATCCAGGACATTCAAGCATGTCCCTTGCCCACCTTATAATAATTGCAAGAACACTCCATTCTATCCATGAGAATTTCTAACACATTCTCTTCTCCCTTGAAATAATGTTTTATTTCATTTAAATTCATTTCATCATATTGTATTACAGTGAGAAGAAAGACAGTTTCCCTCTCTCGGCTGACATTCAATTTTATCAGCCTGAAACATTAAGCTTTTAAACATTTTAATGATATAACCCTACATAGTAGAGCAAATTTTAGCTTCAGTTAGGATATTCTTACATCCATTAGAACAGCTGATATTTTTATTAATAAACAAGGACCGTAGATACAGACAAAACAGGACGTGCCTTCATTATTGATCTCCAGTATGTGTTGCAGTTTTGGCTTAGCATCAGAGTGCGTTGAACTGCAAAATTTAGTGGATGATGTTGACATAGTCACTGCATCTTCTAACCTATTTTACAGGATTGCTAGGAAGACAATAGAATAGAATAGAATAGAATAGAATAGAATAGAATAGAATAGAATAGAATAGAATAGAATTCTTTATTGGC
>JANHFT010008405.1:0-12744 GCA_032467955.1 Pseudoxenodon macrops | reverse complement strand
CACGAGTCAAAAAGAGGGCCGTGAAAATATTTACTGACCCCTCGCATCCTGGACATAAATTGTTTCAACTCCTACTCTCAAAACGATGCTATAGAGCACTGCAAACCCAAAAAACTAGACACAAGAACAGTTTTTTCCCGAATGCCATCACTCTGCTAAACAAATAATTCCCTTGCCACAGTCAAACTATTTACTAAGACTACATTACTATTACTATTAGTCTTCTCATCGTTCCTATCACCATCTCATCCCACTATGACTGTAGGACTTTAACTTGTTGCTTGTATCCTATGACTTGTCTTCTGAAGTAATTAAATAGGTGTAGATGGTTAATTCTTGTATAAACAAGATGTTACTTCTTCAAATTGATGGTTGCTTCAATTTTTTTGGGGGGAATAGCTTGAACAAAGGAAACCTACCCATAAAAATTCAATAAAATAGTGAATGAAAAAAGAGGTTCAGAAATTGTCATAAGCAAGAACTATTATTTACTATAATGTAGGTTTGTATTTGTGACTTTATTGATAGTTTTATTGGTATTCAATCGATCAATAAATTCACAGTAATTGAAAGTGTAGTTGCAAATAATTAAAGTGGATACATTGGATTAAATATGCATGTGCCAACTAAACACAAATGAAGACTGGATGGCCATATCTTTATATAATGATGAAGACATGCTCAAAATGAAAACTCAAGCCATCACCAGACCAGGATAATTGGAATATTATTTGCATGTTTATATAAATTGTTTCTGGGCAGCCTATGAATATGGTGAAGAAGATAGTTATTATTAAAAGTTGATTGGCAAGCCATTCATCGGGTAGAATGCTCAAATCAATTATTTGGTTGTATGTTTCTCCATTAACCAATACAGCATTCTGTTTGATTTCATTATTTAGCTTTTTGGTACCTATCCATCCCAATACATATTTTAATAAGTAGCAATGCCTAAACTGGCTGACTTTTTTTGTTCATTTTTAAACAAAAGGTTCGTAAGAAGTTTCCAATCATCAATAAATGTAGAGAGTATCTTTTGTCTAACCAAATAATTTAGTTTATCCATCTCAGCAAGAACTGTCAGTAACATCAATCATTCCTCTCTAGGGGGCGGTGTCAAATCTTTCCATCTCTGGGCATATCATCTTGCCACAATATTATATATTGAAATGATATTTTTCTACTTATATACATCTATCCTAAAAGAAAAAAAATGGCTTCAATTGTATGTTGATTTATATCCCATCTTATAATTTTTGCAAATAATTCAAGGTGGTGAACATATCCATCACAACTCCCCCCACCCTTTTTTTTGGTTTAGCTCTAAATTATGTAAACAAGTAAAGTTCATATTAAGTCACACCAAAAACACTCATTCCTCAGATATGAAGATGAACCTGTTAAGTAATATGAAAGCTTCAAGGACAGGGATTCAGTTTTGATACCTTGCTTATTCTTCAAACACTGAAGTACCCTCCCACATGCAAAAAAAATTGTCATTCAGCACAGTGAACCAAGTTGACCTTGCTATCAATATCATTATTATTTTTAAATGAACAAGACAGGAATTTGGAGAATATTTTTTCTACTGAATCAATTTAGGAGATTATTAAAGTACAGAACTGTAGGCAATTGCCAGTGATGAAGAAACAGAGACTCAAAAATAGTTGCCCTTGTTTCATGGCCCAAGAGAGCCTTCCTAGAAATCTAGTAGATTTTGTACTTGATTATGATTCTTTCTGCACATATATAAAGCGATGGTAGTTAAAATGATAATTTAGTCAAAAAACAGGAAGTGTTGGGCTACTCTTGCTTGACTAAACCAGAAGCTGGAAAAAAGGTACTTGAAAGAATACCAATGCATTGATATCTTGTAAAAAAAAAAAAACACTAATGAACTATTACAAATGAAGTCCAGCAACCTCTTTGAATCAAATGCAAGCTACATTTTTAGTGAATTTCTTGTTTACACTTTTTTCTCATGCAATATAACCATGGCACCAGACAAACCTATGACACATGTGCCAGAAGTGACATGCAGAGCCATCGCTCCAGGCATGTGAACTATCGCCATTTGCTCTTCAGAGTTCTGGTGCAACAGCTAACTGGTCTTCATGTGCGTGGGAGCACCAGTAATTGAATGAGCAGCCGCCTAGTGTGCATACACATGCCAGGAAGATGATCTTCTGGTTTCTGACACTCCCTCATGCATGAAGACTAGCTGACTATGGTGCTGGAACCTAGAAGAGCAATGGGTGATGGCTTGCGTACCCAAAGACATGGAGAGGGGATCCCGGCAGTCACTTCCTAGGGGAGCAGAGCTGTCGGCAGGCCATGGCTTACCTCCCTCCCTGCCCGAGCAGTCTTCTTGTGCAGCCCCAGCCCTCCAGCCCATGGCACTGATGTGCATCCACGGTCCAGAGTGCCTGGGTGCCCCAGAAGAGCAGCAGAAGCTGCAGGGCAAGGCACAGGAGCGAGCGACGCTGCCACTGGGGGTGAGGGGCAAGGGAGGGAAGCAGTTCTTGTGCTGCCGCTTCTGGCCAGGATGCCAGGAGGAGGAGGAGGAGCTTCCGTCTGGGAG
Organism: Pseudoxenodon macrops; assembly: GCA_032467955.1. Taxonomy (NCBI): domain Eukaryota; kingdom Metazoa; phylum Chordata; class Lepidosauria; order Squamata; family Pseudoxenodontidae; genus Pseudoxenodon; species Pseudoxenodon macrops. The sequence goes on along the minus strand of JANHFT010008405.1, from coordinate 10,163 downwards.
GCGAGCTTCCCCAGGAGGGCTGGAGAAAAGTGCAGCTCCTCAAAAATCTAGACACCACCAAGAGCCCAACTCGCCGGCAAGGAAGCGCCCTGTGGCTGCTGTTGCTGCTCTTCTGGGGTTGCTGGGCTGTGCAGGAGCTGAGCCCGCATGGGAGGAATGTTTGTCTGGTGCCAGCATAAGAAGCACCATGGCCGGGAAGTGGTTGTGCTGTCTTGGCAGAAGTGGCAGAGGGGGGGCTGCACTGGCTTGTTCTTGGTGGTGGGCTGTGGGGGACACTTCATTGACATTCTTCCAGTTTGCGGTGTGTTCATGCGCACTGACCAGCTGGTCTTCACGCACACATACATGCCAGAAACCAGAAGATCAGGTGGCCAGCTCACATGCGCGTGCCAGAAACCAGAAGATCAAATTCCTGGGGTGTGCATGTGCACCGGACTGCTGCTCTTCCGGTTTCTGGTCTCCAGTCCCCTAATCATCTTTGTTGCTCTTCTCTGCACTCTTTCTGCAGTAGAATATCAACATTGTTTTTACACTGTGGCTACCAAGACTGGATGCAATATTCCAAATGTGGTCTTACTAAGGCATTATAAAGTGGTACCAACACTTCATGTGTTCTTGATTCTATCCCTCTGTTAATGCAGTCTAGGACTGTGTTGGCTTTTTTGGCAGCTGTAGCACACTGCTGGCTCATATTTAAGTAATTGTCAACAAGGACTCCTTTCACAATTACTACTATTGGACCAGGTGCCATTTATACTACCTGTGCATTTGGCTTTTCTTGCCTAAATGTACTTTTTTCACCATTAAATTTCATTTTGTTAGGTAGGGGTCAAGATCCTTCTGTATCTTAAGCCTATCTTCTGGAGTGTTGGCTATTCCTGCCAGCTTGGTGTTGCAAATTTGCTGAGTTCCCCATCTAGCTCCTCGTCTAAATCATTGATGTAGAAATTGAAGAGTACTGGACCAAAGACAGAGCCTTGTGGTACCCCGCTTTTTTAAAGCTGAAACTGGTACAGTATCTTAGTTTTGCTTCAGCAAATTCTGTGTCAATATTTGTTTTATAATTTCTCAAAAGTTTTCATCTATGAAAATGGAGTGAGGAATTCTGGCTCTATGAAAGTTCTCATAGATTGAAAAGTACCTAAAAAGGACAGATAGATTTCTGATTTCTAAGAAGAGCTATATAAAGCTCAGGTATTTCAAGTCATGGTAATGGAAAAATCTAATTGAATCATACATCGGCACTAATTTATGCTTGCTAATAGAATTTGCACAGACAATGTTCTTGATGGAATGAACTCAAATATTTTCAAGTTGTTATTGGTTGGCTGATTACCAAACAACCCTGAAGGTTAAACTACAAGGAGAAATTAAATGCTTCAGATTTGACATGGTCCCTGCTCAAACTGTTTTATTGACTCATTTAATGAAGCAGTTCATCAAAATGGACAAATGTAGATACTCTGTTTCATTGACATAATGATGCCTAGATGCTTTTATTAATTTCTAAGGAATTGCAAATACCTCTATAATTTTAGATGACTTCAGTTGTAGAGCAGAGATTAGCACCCTCCCACTTTTGAATATTTGAAGTATGTTATTGTGAATGTAATATAGTCATAAATGTCTGTACTTCAGAAAGCAGATAAAACCTTCATCAGTCGGCATCCTTATTTTCTACATTTGTGTGTTATATAATCAAGCAAGTACACAAATGGAATGTGAAGGGTGCATGAATAAGCAATCAAATAAGAAAATGACAAAGTTAAGGCTGGACCCACACCATTAACTCTGATACTGTGTGTGTATATACTGCAGTGTTGTTAAAACTCAATTACTAATTCTCAAATAGTGTATCAGAGAATATAACCAAGAAAGATATACTTGCAGTTCACAATATTTTTTGCCACATTGCTTTAAACATCTTTAAACTGGTTTAAGGAGTTGAACATAATGGCAGTTTTTAATAATATACTGCAATACAAACCTCAAATCTCATTCTTTGCAAGGAAAATTTTGGGATGGCTGAGTGATTCCCCACCACCACCCAGCAAATTAGATACTGAATCTGATAACCCTGACAACAACACCCACAAAAGACAAAAATATCACAGCATGCAAATTGAACCTGCAGCTTTTTGAATAAAAGACGTGAACAACCAACACAATTCAGATAAACAGAAATGGTAATTGTTCTTGTGCGGAAATGTTGCTGCCACACTGATTAAAATGTTATCATAAAATGAATACTTACACATAAATGCAATGAAATATTAGATAGAAAAACAATTAAGAGGATGGTAGAAAGATTAAATTGCTTTTTGAAAGCATGAGTCTGGCTCTTTGTAATTCCAGAGATAAAACCTGTTGCAAGACTAAATATAATGACTTCTAATACATGCTAAAATAAAAGCCACACCGAAATGCAACTTTTATTTTAATATGCAATATTTCATACTGCCTTTCCTTATGTAACTGAATATTATTTCCAAAAAAGTAGTGTGGTAAAAATGTTCATTTTATTTAGATTTTAAGCTTATTTCTCCATATCTATTTAGGAAGCAAGAAAACTTGAGGTGGTACAACTGAAGATATATATCTATAATCAAATATAGATTATAAATTGAATCTATTTAGAACATCAGGTTCTATTACTATTAATTCCTCTCAAATGACAATTTAAATGCCACCAACTGTGGGTTACTTAAAGATTCAAATGCTGTCAGCTGCTCTTTCTCTTGAGATCTAAGTATATAAATGATATTTCAAAGAATATACATATCGTACATGTAGTCACAGCGATCTTTTAAACGTATGGTCAACATATGGAAAACGACAAAATAATCATTGTCACTGCTCAATATTGGGCCAGAAAAAATGATAATAGTTTATTTCCCACTGTGTAGACATTGGGAATATTGATCCTTATTTCTGAAAATATAAGAGCCTGAAAAAAATTTCTTTTCTTTTTCCTGGTCTAGGGGGTAGCAAGATTGACACAAAATGAAGAAGGGAGCACAGGGGGGAAGGGGATTAGCTCTTAATCAATCAATCAGATTCCCCCCCCCCCAATTGGAGCCCAAAGCTATCTGGCAGAATCAGGTCTTAAGGCTCTTATGGAAAGTCAGATGGGTGGAAGCCAATTTTAAAACATAATTATTTTATACTATTTCTTAGTTTCAAAAATTAGGGATCGATTCCTTCATCTTCATAGTTCTGTGTGCCAGGAGTCACAATACTCTGTAAAGTTTCCTACAGCATTGAAAATAACATAAAAATAAAATTTCATCTAATATGTCTGTTTGGTTTTTAATTGAAGTAAAATATGATGGTGATTCTGTTGCATGCCGGTTTTTCTTTTTGTATTGTAGAACATCAGTGTGGGAAACAAGAAGAAGCAGGATCAAATGAATAAAAGAGACTCTTACTGCTCCCCAATAGCATGGTTTCAATGGAACTTGCACACTTCAACCTGTATTGTGGTTAGAGGAAATTCCTTTGTTACCATCATTTCAAATTACTATTAACACGGAATGCATTAATATATAACAGGAGGACAAATTTGGAACTATGACATTAATGGTAATCCTTAGAAGAAACAAAGTCAATGTGCAATGTCATTAATGTGCACATATATATCAGGGGTGGGTTCTACTTACCTTCCCTACCGGTTTGGGGTCGCGCTGAAAGTGCATGTTTTGTGTGCGCTTTCTACGCACACGTGCGCAACCCCATTACTCCCGGGTTAAGGCTTTGCGCATGCGCAGAGGGTTATTTTTGAGTAAATTTCGTTCCGGTGGATGGATTTCAAGCCGGAAGACTGGTTCAGGGGTGGGGCGTCCAGCCAGCCATCGCTGCTGGTTTGGTGAGCAGGGCGAAATTCCTGCGACCAGTTCTAGCGAACTAACCGGAAGAAACCCAGCCCTGATATATATACATACAGACATACAGACATACAGACATACAGACATACAGACATACAGACATACAGACATACAGACATACAGACATAGTTAAGTGAGATTTTTGTTAAGTGAATGTTACCCCATTTTACAACCTTTCTTGCTCACTTGTTAAGCGAATCATTGCACTTGATAAGTTAGTAAGTAATGGTTAGTAATGGTTGTTAAGTGAATCTGGCTTCCCCATTGCCTTTGCTTGTCAGAAGGTTGCAAAAGGGGATCACATGACCCTGGGATGCTGCAACTGTCATAAATATAAATAAGGTGCCAAGCGCCTGAATTTTGATCACATGATCATGTGGATGCTGTAAAGTTCGTACTCATTACATAATTGCCTTTTGGTATATGCAACATTAATGACATTGCCGAAAGAAATAATGAGACATTTAAAGCATGAGATAAGAAAAAGGAAAGAAAATATTAGTAGCAAGGTTTACTCTGAGTCTTCAAATCTTCATGTCTTTAGAAACCATCCTACTTTCTACCATGTCCCTATACAGCTTTGTACATTGCCTTTTGTTCTTTAATTAGATTAATTCCTGGGCAACGAGGAAGTCCTCATTCAGCCATGAAGCTTATTGTTTGGCCTTCAGTCAATTAATGCTTTTCATTTTAACCTAAATTAAGAGATTATTATGTCAAAATGCTGAACACAGAGAAAGAGAAACATATTGCTCTCTAACAAATTTAGGGAAATAGTAGAATATAAATAGTTTTATAATAATTGCTTCACACATGTCCCTCCTCCTTTTTTTCATTTATCAGATGATAAGATTTTGAACGACTCAGGTAGAAAACCATTGTTGTACAATGTTATGTGGAAAATATCCAAAGAATTCATTGGGAAAATAAGATGATATAATATAAATTCTTACCATGAATAGTTGCAGGCTTTCCTGTGTATGAAATGTACCTCATGAAATGGATTATCAATAATGCCACTGTGAAGGCAATGGAGAATGGATTTTTAAAAAAGTGAAGGAATATCTCCAAGCATACAAATGAATGGTTTGGACTATCACCTGAGAGAAACAAGAGGGAAATAGATTGTTGTTTTTCTCATAATTTTTACAGAGGAAAAAAAACTCTGTTATCTCTGGCTTTTTGTACATAAATCTTTATGTGTTCTTACCTAAAACATATAGTTTAAAAAACATATGTTGAGATTTGCCTCTTCTAGATTGGCACATCTTTGGGACATCGCTTGGGACATCCTGAGGAAGGCAAACAAAAAACAAAAAACCCACAACAGTCAACATGGCAGTGTACCTAAACAGGCTTTGATTGTGCAGTCACAGGTACAACCTTGACTTTTTTCACACATTAAAACACATGATAAGGCCTTGAACTGCTCCCCCCCTTTTTTTTGCTTGTTTTTAAGGGATGCTCAGATGTAGATGTGTAAGTCTGAGTCCAAAACAAAAGCAAAAGGGAGCAATATTTAAAATGTTTAGGACAGAAAGGGAATGAATTAAAATGTTCATGTTAACTTTCTTTTTTCTTTTAAATATTTGGCAGAGCATATGATATGACAGCCAAACTTTAATTCCTGACATTCTTCCTGCCCATTATTGTGGCATGCCTGTCCAAACTATTGAACAATCTGTTGCCTGTAATTAACTTTTTTTTTAATCGATCAGAGAAACTGGAAAGAAATGCATCATTTTTTAAAAGTAAGGACCTTCCTTTTGTTGCAAATGTCAGGCAACATCCTGCTTTGAAAACCATTGAGGAATAAAATCATTAAGTTCCAAAATGGAAGTCAAATAACTGCCTCATCCTCTCTCCTTCCCACAAACAGACAATGTTTTCCTATAAATTGGATGGTGAGTTGTCTTTCAATCTTACCCTTGGAATCCTAAATCAAGAATTGATTATGTAATCTTGTTAGTTTTTAAAAGATTTATCAGTCACCTCAATCAGGTATATTCAGTAATACAATTCAATAATAATAGTATGCATGCAAAGATGTTCTGGAAAAATCCCAATTTTTAAAAGCCCAGTTTCTTTGTTTGAAAGAAAAGTTGGTAACAAAGAACTTTCAAATAATTTCTATTTCACTTTGCAAGTACTAATTATCTTTCTCCTTACCCCCATCCCTTTATCAAAAATCAGGTCCTTTTTTAAGGCTAGATAATGGCACAATTGCTCTGGGGTTCACACACGTATGGTTCAGGATTATACATGTATGTATGTATGTATGTATGTATGTATGTATGTATGTATGTATGTATGTATGTATGTATTTTTTAATAATATTTTATGCCCACCCATCTTAACCCAAACTCTGGGCAGCTCCCAACCCCCCCAAAATAAAAACAATATATCAACAATAAAATAAAACATTAAAAGTATTGATGGAGCAATACTTTTAACTGAGGAAGTCAAACTAATCAGGTAAATGAACATCCTAAGAAATTAACATTTTATTACTAGAATTTGAATAATCTAAAAGATCCCTGTTTGGAATTATAGTCAAAAGAGAGAGAAGATGGCAGCTGCTGTAAAAGAATCTTGAATGGATAAAGGAACAGCTACTGAATTACAAGGAAACAAAAAAGTATGAAAACAAAAGAGTGTTGATTGCAAGATTTTTCAAGAAGTTAAATAACGAATAGAATGACAATTCCTAACTACTGATTAAATTCAAATTTTTGTTTGATTATAGATAACTGGAAATTTAAAAGAGGAAGAGAGTAGAATGAAAAATAATTATATGAATTGGTGCATCAGGAAAACTGTACTACTAATTTTGATTTAGATTAATTTAGTTTAGTTTAGATTTAATTCTAAGGTCAGCTCTAGGAGGTGGACAGTTACAAGTATGTATTCAAGTAAATGAAAAGATGGACATATATAAGTAACCACTTTCAACATTCAGATAAGTTCCAGTTGTGATTAACATTTCAGTTATATAGAATAGTTTGCAAATCAGCAGCATTTAGTTTTTAATCATAAATCACCTAAACTATTTCCACCAATCATATGTTCACTTGATGATGTATTCTTGATCCTTACTATATTCACTTGCATACCACTGATTTACTCCAAAGTAAGTATATTGAGAAATAAATTTATTTCTGCATTAAAGTAGTAAAAAATCAGTTTTATTGAACATGCATTCTGAATTAATCCTTTTTGAATATATACAAGAAATATCCTAAAATGTTTCCTGTAATCTCTATTTATCTAAAGAGATAAACACTGATAAATTATATAGCATACTACATCATTCCATTCTAGATTTATTCATAAGCTTTGTCTTCCATCATCAGTATTGATGATGTTGTCCAGATGATTTGGAGTTAAGCTTCTATCAGCCCCAGGATAGCAAAGGATTATAGTTGTCTAAAAGACCTAGAAGGCATTAGTTTTTGTTATGAAGCCACATTTCTGAAATTCTTAGTTATGAAAGTTGTTGAAGAAACTTGAAAAAGACTCCCATCATGAAATCTGTCCTTATTTTGACCAGGGACAATTAAAAAGACCACTATGGTAAGATATAAAGCAGTTAACCCATCGTAAAGTTCCTAAATGATAAAGTAAAAGATAATGAAGATGGTTTTCTGGATTCAGGATTCTGCAGATATTCAGTCTATGAGCTAAAGAGATTTGACTAAGTCTACCATCTATCCCTGTCGTGGGTGTAGTCTGAAAGTAATAAAGTGAGCCTAGCAAAACATAAAACCCAAATATGCATTTTCATACAACATGAACCACTTTTACAGAAAGAGTATTTTGATTAAATAGTTAACTTGAGAAAGCATGTTAGCCAAATATATTGGTGTTATGTGAATCAAATAAAATTGCAAAAGCTCTCTCCTGTTATAATAAATCAAGTTTCTGAATTTTAAAACTCAGGAAATCTAATAGATCAGTAATCCCAAAGGTAATTTGCCTTGTTATCAAAGTGTTGTGCAAGTCAGCGGCTAATTATTTGAGAGAATGAAAACCAAGAATCCTATGATTACATTACAAGCATAAATTGTCCTTAAACTAGTGAAAATGAAGGAGGGAATAAAACAAGCAGATGCCTTTTTAACTGTATTCTGCCTTGAGGATTTATTTGTGATCAATAGTTTTACAGATTAAAGAGCCATGAAAGGGACAAAAATATTCCACTTTATGGAAATTTAAGTTTCGTCACTCACAAAATGCTGCTTTAACTGTTTGAAATTCCTTAGTTGTAGCACCCAACAAATTAGAAAGATTACTTTTTTGACACCACTCAGGGATATTGTCATCTTGTACTACACACCTGAACCTTTTTTTCCCCTTTTGCATTGCAGAGTAATATTTGACTAAAAAGCAAAGTACCAGTTTGTTATATATAGAGAAAGTCTGGAGTACGGTAGTAATTAAGGTATTGGGCTAGAAATTGAGAGACCATGTTTTCTAGTCCTGCTTTAAGCACAAAGCCAGTTGGGTGACATTGGGCCAGAGTCTCTCTTTCAGCTCTAGGAAGAAGGAGCTAGTGGCAAGTCACTTCCGAAAATCTTGCCATGAAAACTCCAGGAACACGTTCAGGCAGTCACCAGAAGTCAATACTGAGTTGAAAGTATAAAAAGAAGAAAGAAAAGACAGGAAAAGAAAAGGAAGAAAAGAAAGGGGGGAAAAAGACCTGTCCTATGGCATTGGCATGATTCAGATAAAAATATGCTTCCTGCCAAACAAATGGCCAAACAAATCTACTTATTAAACCAAAACACAGGGGGGGCAACCTGTCTGCATTTTTAGAAGGTTTGGTTAATCAGAATACCAGAGACCGAAGAATTACATGCTGATCAAGTAATCCATGTGTATTTCTAGGCGACTCCATGCTGTCTCCAGGTAATTTTCATTAGCAAAGAGCACATTCTCTAGTACAGAGAGAGAACATAGCTGAATTCTGGAGAGGAACCTGTTGTGATGTTACTATAACAACTGGGAAAACCGTTACTGTGATAGCAGAAGGTTACTATGGCAACAGAAGGCAACTTTTGTAATTTGAGGAAGTAGGAAAGAACATTGCTATTACCTCTAATGTCAGCCAGGTAATTAGTACAATACAAGAGCATGTCTATAGTGCCAAAGTTGCCAGATGTGCTTTATTTCTAACTATATTTTTAGAAACAAGGAAATCGGGTGCAGAACTACATATTTTCCCCAAATCATAGTCTGGATATCTTCTGGTGGGGCTTCTATTTGATATTAATGTATTCAATTTCCATTAGTAATACCAGAGGTTTTTTTTCTCTTACAAGTAAATTCAATATATTCAAATAAAAGCACTGGGAAGATAATTAAAATTGTTAATATCGTGATATTTCTATTTCTTCCTTTCTGTTTATCTATCCATCCTGCCAGCAGCCAATCAGCCAACAAGATACCTATACATAACAGACGGTTGGAAACATAAAGCTTAATAACTTAGTGACAGCAAATCTGCATGGGAAATAAAAATATTTAAACATGTTTCATTTTAAACAACAATATTTTTGGAATAGATGTGCTATAAGACTGGATAGCCTTACAACAATGATAAATTATCTAACAATGGTTTGATCCTTTGATCAGTGTCATTTAAAAGAACACAGACTATGCAGCCAGTATATTAGAAGAACTTTCTTTTCCTTTCTGATAATTCAGCACATGACGCCAACAAATATGAGTTATGACCTAAAATATGAAAACAAAAACTCTGCTGAATCAGACTAAATATGTACACTAACTTATCCTACAATTTTTTTCCTCCAATACCACCTAGTGTGTGCATTAAGATCAGCTGGAAAAGTCTGACGTGGGTTTCACAGCTGGGTTTGGCTGATGGTCCAATAGACTAGGCAGGGTTAAGACTTCTATGGCAATGAACCTATTACGGAATGTTCTTCTAAAAGATTCTCAATATTACCATTCTGCCTTCTTTTAGAAAAGAGATGGCAGGACAACATTTACAGGATAGGTTGTTCAAGATTAGTCTGCCCTTATAAAGTTGACTTTTTATGTTTTTGTTTTTCACTTTGAATATTACTTTAAATTATGATAAAGATGAAGATGCAAATAATGCAGTGTTGGCTTTTTATTGCAGCAGTTTTATTTAAGGCCGGGGGGAAAAACCTTTTATAGCAGGAGTATCCAACCTTGGCATGTTTAAGACTTGTGGACTTCAACTCCCAGAGTTCCTCAGCTTTGCTGGCTGAAGAACTCTGGGAGTTGAAGTCC
>JANHFT010008404.1:0-18320 GCA_032467955.1 Pseudoxenodon macrops | reverse complement strand
TTGTGTGTCCAATCACACTTGGCCAATAAAGAATTCTATTCTATTCTATTCTATTCTATTCTATTCTATTCTATTTAATCTGTTCCACTATTCACAACTGGCGTGTGTTTGAAAAGTCCCAGAACAGCTATTCAAATATAAAAACAACGAAGTCTGCAAATAATTGGCTCCAACTGACAAACTGGTCTAACTTTTACACTTTTCCTAACATTCAGCCAGAATCTGCCATCTTGTAACTTGAATCCATTATTTTGGATTCTGCCTTCCAGGAGTACAGAGAAAAGAATGTGATCTTCTTCTCTGTGACATCCTTTCAATTATGTAAGGAATTATATCACATCCCTTCTCAGCTTTCTCCTGTCATGGTGAAGCAGGCCCATTTCTTTCAGTCCCTTTTCATAAAACTCTTTATACTCATGATTATCCTTTCCCAGTTTCTCTAAATGCTTCTTAAAACATGGCACCCAATCAGGATGCAATGCTGACTTGGGTTGTACCAGCCCAGAATGAAATAGAACTTTTGCTTCCCATCAGGGGTGGGTTCTAACTTACCTTGCCGCCACTTCACTTCCTCCCGTGCCATGTGGCCCCGCCTCATGGGCGCGCGCATGCTTCCCACGCATGCACAGTGAAAAAAATAACAAAAAAGTTAAAAAACAAGATGGTGATGCATGTGCAGTGCTGGAAACTCGGCTTCCGCACATGCGCAGAAGAAAAAACCTGGAAAAAATTCCCAAAAAAATTTCCTCCCCCAAAAACATTCCCCAAAAAATATGGCGGCATCCACAGACCAGAACCGGTTCTGTGATGTCACCATGACATCATCAGCGATGTCATCATCATACCTACTCTAAAGAACCGGTCCGAACCGGTAGGAACCCATCTCTGCTTCCTATGCTCTGGAAATATTTTTTGCTTCCAAATTCTTGTTCACACAGTCTAAAATGTCGTTTGCCTTTTTTCCAGTCACATCACACTGCTGCCATGTATAGGAAGCTATTATTCCAATATATTTTTTCCCATTGATGAACTAAATATGCATATCCCCACCTGTGCTTTTCATTTTTAAATGAATAATTTTACACTTGTCTCTATTAATTTCATACTGTTAAGAAGAACTAAGGATGACATGATAGCACTGTTCCAATATCTCAGGGGCTGCCACAAAGAAGAGGGAGTCAAGCTATTCTCCAAAGCAACTGAAGGTAGGACAAAAAGCAATGGGTGGAAACTAATAGCATTAGCAATAGCAAAAGCACTTAGATGCATATACCACCCCATAATGATTTACAGCACTCTCTTAGTGGTTTACAATGTCAGCATCAATAATCTGGGTCCTCAATTTACCAACCTCAGAAGGATGGAAAGTTGTGTCAACTTTGAGCCAGTCAAGATCAAACTCCTGGCTGTGGACAGAGTTAGTCTGCAATAGCAATTTTACTTATATACCACTTGATAGTGCTTTAGAGCCTTCTCTAAGTGGTTTACAGAGTCAGCACATTGCTCCCAACAATCTGGATCCTCATTTTATTGACCTCGGAAGGATGAAAGACTAAGTCATCCTTGAGGTGGTCAGGATCGAACTGCTGGCAATGGAATGCAGAGTTAGCCTGCAAGAGTGCTTTCTAATCACTGTGCCACCATGGCTATCCAGTGTTGGAAAATAATCAAGGAGAAGTAAGGGGAAATTTCCTGACAGAACAATTAATCAGTGGAATGATTTGCCTCCAGAAGTTATGGGTGTTCCATCACTGGAGATTTTTAAGAAGAGACGGGCAACTACTTGTCTTAAATGGCATAGGGTCTTCTGTTTAAGCAGGGGGTTGGATTTGGAGATCTCGGAGGTCCCTTCCAACTGTGTTATTGTGTTACTTTCAAACCATTTCTCCCACCAATCAAAACATTTTGAAAGTATTTCTATCTTTCAGGATATTGGCTGCCCTCCACAACCTTGTGTCATCTACAGGTATGAAAAGCTTTCTTTCTACCTCTTCTACAAGACTGAGCCTATGGAACTCCATTCAGTACCTCCTATGGAATGATAAGGAACCATTCACATTCTTTTAAGGCAACTTTTGAGCCGGTCATGTATGCAATCAATTGTCATGCAGGTGGCATCATCACCTGGCTGAAATCACCAAGCCCCAAAGCTAAGTAAGCAGGGTCAGCTTACCATGTAGCTGCAGAAGCACTGAGAAATAGTAAGACTGTAGACTAGAATGAGAAGTTAAAAATTATCCCTGAAAATGGCTTTGGCAAACCATTTTCATACTGTTGCCAATATAATTGCATGGTTATAAGTTCGGCTTGACTAAAAGGTATCTTTACCTTTCACTGTCATGCCATCTAGCCCACACCTGACTTACCCATTAAGCAAAACGTCATATTGTGTTTTATTAAATGCTTTCCTGAAATCAAGATCCTTTAATAAATAGTATTCTCATCCATCACTATAGTATGTTGTCAAGAAATCCATGTTGATTTCTGATAATAACTGTATTGTTTCCAAGGCACTAATAAATCAATTGCTTTTACAGTGCTCAGTTAGACTGACTGGTTTATACATCACTAATATTCCATTTGGTCCTTATAGAAGATTAGGAATGACATTCCACTCAGAACTGATGGTACTAGTCAATTTTTGCTCAGAGTCTGTTTGACAAACCCAGCCTGTTAAGAAAATCACCGAAGAAAACGATAATCTCTGACAAAGATAACACTTCCATACATCAAAAACATCTCAGAAACAACCAACAGTCTATCACCATAGCACACAAACCAACTAAATACCTCCAAAACATTTTAAGTAAATGTCTTTAAGTAAAAGACCCAGTAGCCATAGAAGAAAATTCTTGCCAACTAGCACAAAACAGGATGAAAGCTAATTAAATGCAAACACATGGATAAACTGTATTTTTAACTGATAAACTGTGAGCATCTTTAAATCAAGCTAAAGTAAAGGGAATTGCTAGAAGCCTGGCAGTCAGGCAAATCAGCCATCAACTGGCACATAAAGATAAATAACATTTACACATCATTCAAAAGAGACAATCAAAAAGGTAAAAAAAGAAATAAAAGACAAAAACATGTCCTCCCCAACTATCAACACCCAGATAAGCTGGGATTATTACTAGACCAACAAGCAATAAACAATACCCCACCAACTCAGGCAAACCATCCAACACCAAGTAAACATCAAGGAACTGGTATCAAGTAGAAAACAACACTCCAACCAATACTGACAGGGCAAGCCGGTTTCTATGAACAGAGAAGAAACCATGCTCCCTTCTAGCACTGAAGATGTTACCTGGATGAGTAATGAAATATTTACAATAAAACAACAAAGCTCAAAGAACATCCAGGACTCCACAAAGTGACAATTCCTTACTGGTTCTTGGTGTTCTTCCAATTCTGATGGTTCTGACAAGGGACAGAAAAAAACAACACACCTAGCTAATACTAAAAACAGAGGTGACAGTGTCTCTGTCATCAACTTTTTCCTCTATTCTTCTTCACAGGGTTGTTGGTCTTCATGGAAGTTCTGTTGAGAGATAGAAAGATCCACACTGGGAATGATGGTTTAAAAAACTAACTACCATCTAGCAGGTTTCTCTGCCTGGGAAATTTACAGCAAAGTGCCCATTAAGTTGCTGGAAAAAAAGTGGTATTTCAAAGTAGTTCAACTTTGGTGGATTTAAAAGAGATCTGCATTCTCACCTTGACAGAAGGCATACAAACTGTTTAAAGTGGTTTCCTTTTAATATGTAACAAAGATGCTTTAATGGTTTGCCATGTCAAGAGTCTGTGTAGCTCATGCTGACTTCCAGCTGGGGAGGCTGGCAACCTCTCAAGTCTGCTACTTTAGCACAGAAGAAGAAAAAAAACCCATAAAGGTAATGGCTTAGCAGCTCAAGGGAAGATATATTACAAAGCTTTTTGGGGGTACAAATCATCTTACTGATGCCAAGTCTCACTACAATAGCTGTTGACAGTATCTGTTATTATGATAACACTTTTTTGAATAGATATCTTAATTTTTCCATGGGGCATCAATATAATCTAATTGACTGAAATCCCATGAAAAAACTGTATTTGAATGAATACATTATCTAGTGTTTGTAGAGCTACCCAGAATGTTTTTAATTGCTAATTTACTTGGTTCAGTTTTAGAAAAAAATAGAAGCATCAGCTCTTCAAAATACCTAAGGAATTTTTGTTTACTTCATCCATTTCCATCCCTTGGATGGTGGGAAACTAAAAGAGAGAGATGGATGACAGCAATCAAATTTTAGTTTATACTGCAAACTTACTTTTGTATAGTTTTAGAACATCTTATCACTCGGTGGTGACATTCCCTGGGAGATTCTGCAGTATTTACTCTCTCTCAAAGTAATATAACCAGGGGTAAGTTGTAAATTGTTTTGCTGCCGGTTCGCTCAGGGTCACACCTCGCACACGCGCACAAAGCGCATGCTCACACAGCAGTAAAAAATTAGCTTCTGCGCATGTGCTGAAGCAAAATCCAAGATGGCAGTGCCCACAGAGACACTGAAGGAATCAGCTCTGTGATGTCATCGCCGAATTACTAATGGTTCTATAAAACCAGATAGAACCAGTAGGAACCCACCTCTGAATATAACCTATAAAGTTGAGGATATTATTAGCCCTTTAAGTAATCCAAACAAGCAGCACTACAATGAAAACTAACTCTATCTTTAATGTAAGGTTACATTAACAGAATTTTGCAAGCCTGAAAATACTCCTCCTGTCCCTCAAATTTTACTCTTCCCAAAACTAGGCAGGCTGCTTCCTCCACCTCTCTTCCTTAAGACTCAAATTTCATTTATCAGACTGTAATACATTGTAACTACTCTTCCTGTCTCCCAATTACTGTAATTACCATGTACCATTACATATATCCTTAGGGCTTGAAGTGAGTCTAAAGAATGGTCCTGGAATAAACATGTCTTCAGCCCAGTCCAAAAAAAACCTCAGACACCTCACATACACATGAAGATAAAAGAGGGAGGAAGGAGAAGTATATTCAGATTTCCAAGTTTCTATTATTATAACTATTCTAAGAAAAGTAGTTTTAGGTCAACATGGTGTTTCTTTCTAGACTAAAAGGATTCCGTGAAGTCATCTTTAAACTTACAATCAATTTATTATTATTGAATTTCTTCCTAATTTTTGTCCCTTCAATGGTGTCTTCTTTAACCTTCATGTTAACAACTAACCTTTTCTTTCTACATGTCAGCAAGTGGATGGATAGCAAGAAAGCATATTTGAATTAAAATACATTAGCATGAAACATTGATGCAGCCTTAAAGCATTTTTCTTGAGGTGGATGTCTCTAAATTACTTATAACATCTGCTGTCAAATAACCAGCTGACAAATCAGATGCTTTTTTTTTAAACCAGAGCATCCCAAGTGAATATTTGGCCATTTGTAATATATGATAGGAGTCTAATGTTTCTGTTTTTTAATCATGGCTTCATTCAGATTGTATGAAGGAGGTTAGTTGTCAAACCTTTGAGAAACTGGATTAGGCATGATGTATACATTATATTAACCTTACAATTAAATTTAGAGAAAGATGGTATATCTGATCCAAAGGAAAAGGTATCTGAGATGTATACATACAGATCTAGAATTATTTCAGATTAATTCCAAATAAATGTTTTACTGTCTGCAAGCTCCACGATCATTTCTCACAACTCTTTGTATGGTCTCTGGCCTCTTCCTTAGCTTCCACTGCTTTTTAGTAACAATTAGGCCAAGCTAGATAAAGTACCAGGATAGCCTTGACTGATCTTGAAAAGCTAAGCAGGATCAAACCTAGTTAATTCTTGGATGGAAGACATTAGGCAAACCAAAAATGTGGAACATACTAGGAATTTTATAAAAAACATTCCGAAGAAGGGAAAGACAAGTCAGTTCCATATTGTGACCCCAATCCTGACGTGGATGTATCACCAGGAGTTGAATTAAACTCAAACTTGACTTACTTGTACCTTTAAAGATGGAAAATGTGTGAAGGGGTTTCAGTCAAATGAATTTGTTTTAGAATATCAATCTGGTTTAGGAAAATGTGCTTTCTATTTAGGGTTTGCATAGCAACACCATCATACTTTGGTGACACATCTCACAATTTTAGGATATTGTATCTTGCTCAAAACAGTGGAAATAAAATTGATTTAAATATGGTAAGTAATAAGCAAAAAATCCTTATTTATGATCAGTATGTATTATTTTGCATTAAACTCAGGGGACCCCAGATGAGAAGTTAGTCTAATACTTCAAGACTAGATTAACAGTACAGGTAGCCCTCAATTTACAATCACAATTAGGATGAGAATCCCAATTGTTGAATGCAGTGGTCATTAAGTGTGATGACATATGATCAGATGTAAGTGTGTACAGGGTGCCCCAAATGTTGTCATTTGATTATGGACGGGGGAGTGGGTGACACAACAATTTACAATGGCTGTGATTTGGGGGCTATAAAGCACCTTATTCAAGGACATGGTAACTTTAAAGGATCATTAAATGACCACTTATAAATCAAGGACTATCTATATCTTTCTTATTCAGAATCTAAAGTAACTGGATTTAGCATACTTGAACTTTTTTCTCCCCATAGAGCAGTTTTGTTAGGTTCACAGACAGAACTTTTTTCTAATTACTGTGCGTTATTAAAGTATCTATCTGAACTGATTATGCTTATGGTGTAAATCTTGTCAAACATTTGATAAATGTGCAGATGTTACTCAGATTGTCCAATGTTTAAGATTTATGCAGAGGAGTAAAAATGGGAAAATATATACCATATTTTTCAGAATATAAGACACACTTTTTCCCCCTTAAAAGAGGCTGATAATTTGGGTGCGTCTTATACTCCGAATGTAGCTTTTTCAAAGCTTTTCTTCAGACCTAACGAGGCGAGTGAAGAGTGAAGCGATCTTTGCAGACTTTTTTCATTGCTAATCCCTCCAAAGAACCTTTTCTTTTCAGACCTAATCAGGTGCTAATGATTTTCTGGGCTTTGCAGGTTTTTTTCATTGTTTCTCTCTATCAGCTGTGCTTTAGAAGCTTTTTTTCAGTCCTAACCAGGTGATAAAATAATGTGCTGAAGCCGACCAGACTAAGGATGCTAGCCAGATGAATACCTGGTAGGCAGATTTTCCCCCCCTATTTTCCTCCCCAAAAACTAAGGTGCGTCTTATACTCTGAAAAATACGGCTAATTTATATTCTTAACTAGGGGTGGAAAAAAGTTGCAAAACTTTGGCACATGCTTTTAGGACTTGGTCTAGGTCTTGGGTGACCTGTTTTTAAAAACTATCACAATCAGGACCCAACTGTGCTGATTTTTTAAAAAAGCTTTACATTTGGATGTGTTCCTATTTATGAGGACTGAGAAATTAATTGGAAGCCTTGAGATGTTATTTTACTATTGATTATCTTTTCCCCTCCGCTGCCATTATGAGGTTTATATATATCACTGCTTAGAATGTTGAAATGGTGGATAGCTTCTTCCTTTTGGAATTAAACCTCAACAGTAAAGGAACAAATAGTTAAGAAATATGCTGCAGACTAGTATTCAGTAGAGCAACTATGAAATCCTTGGAAAAGATACTCAAAGGCTGCAATGTTTTTGTCCTTTAAAAGAGTAGAATTATGAAATCACAGTATTCTCTGGGACATTTTATAGAAGCAAAAAAAACGGACTTTGAGGAAACAGGACAGAAAGATTATTGATGAATCCTGAGCATGGAAGACAAGAAAGCAAACAAATGGATCATCAAATAAATCAACTCAGAATTTCTCCTTGAGGCAGAAATGACCAGGTTCAAATTATATTACTTTGGACACATTATGGAAAGACTCTGTTCTCTGGAAAAGGCTCTAATGTTGGGAAGAATAGAAGGAAAGAGAAGAAAAGGACAACCAGCAATAAGGGGGAGTGAATCATTGGAGCCTTAAAAGATCCAGACAGGGATTGCCATGGAGAAAATATATCTACGTGATTGTTAAGCATTGAAAACTACTTGGTATCCCGTAATCAATGAATAAATATTTTTATTGATGTTTATTTTATATTGGGCTTATATGTGGTTCTAGCCATTCAGAATAGCAATGGCAATAGTACTTAGACTTATATACCACTTCATAGTGCTTTTACAGTCCTCTCTAAGCAGTTTACAGAGTCAGCATATTGCTCCCAGAAATCTGTGTCCTCATTTTACTGACCTCGAAAGGATGAGGTCAGAAGGTTGAGTCAACCTTGAGCCAGTCAGGATCGAACTCCTGGCAGTGAGCAGTCAGCCTGCAATACTGCACTCTAACCAGAGGTGGGTTCCTACCGGTTCTATCCGGTTCTATAGAACCGCTAGTAACTCTATGATGACATCACGGAGCCGGTTCTGTGGTTGTCTCCGTGGGCGGTGCCATCTTGGATTTTATTTCTGCGCATGAGCAGAAGCTATTTTTGATTGCCACACATGTGCACACTCGCGCACTTTGTGCGGGTGCGCGAGGCGCGACCCTGAGCAAACTGGCAGTAAGAAGATTCAGAACCCACCTCTGATTCTAACTACGGTACCACCATCACAAATCACTATGATGAGATGGTGGCCTTATACATTGAAGGAAGGAAGGAAGGAACAAATACAATAAATATACTCTTCAAACACAGAACAGAACAAACCAAATCTGATACTGTGGTAGAAATAGACACTTGAAAATGGACAGATATGGCTGTGGTTGCAGAAAATAATAACAATTTACAAAAACAATTGTGACAGTGGTATTGTACTTGTAACAATTATAATAACAAATAATATTAAGATAGAATGCCTTGAGCGTGTCCTGTGCTTCCCAGTTCCGTATACAGTACATATGCACAGAATCATAACTTATGGGGGAGTGTACCAGGTTGCACAGCGATATACTGCATATATACATCAAGTTTAATTATATCTTTCACAAGAGAGAGAGAGAGAGAGAGAGAGAGAGTTATTTCATTTGAAAGAGGAAAACAGATATTCCTTCTATGGCTATATCTACTAAAGGGTTTGAGGGGAAAAACTGGAAACCATGCTCTGCATGATTTCTCTATCTTTATATGCTTGCCAGATAAAATAGACCTGTTGTTTGGTTTGCTATCAAACTCCATTGAAGTTAAAAAAAACACCTTAACAGCAGTCTTTTGCATGTTAAATCTCACATTTGTTTGAGGAGGCAGAAAAAAATGTGTTATGCTGCTACTGTGATTTTCCTCTCTCTGCATATAATTATTTACATCACATTGATTGTTTAAATAAACCCCTTTCTTGAGTGGATGATATATATACAGCAAGATTTTGCATTCTCAGTCAAATGTATGCAAGAAGACATTCAAGACATTCAAGATTTAGTTTACTTTTTTATTTGATTGAAGTCTTTTACCTTCCACTTGAAAACCATGAAATATAATGTCATCCCAAATACCTTATGTCCTATTCTATTCCTGGCTCTAGATTGTTTCTTGGATCCAAGTGACAGGTCTGCATAATTGGTGCCAACTCAAGATTTTAGTGCATGAATAGAATAGTGCATGAATAGAAGCCAAATGGAGCCCATCCAATCCAACATGGCCAATGTTATAATACTGTAACTTGCTTCCCCATTCAGAGAGTAATTCCTACCTTCATAAAACTGCTTTTATACCATTGTTCTTTCTGAATCAGGTTGTTTGTCCTTCTTCCCAGTAGGACAAAACAATTCCAGTGCATATTATATATTGCACAGTACATTTAGTTTGCTATCTTTATCTACTGATATGAAAGACTGTAATAAAAGGAGTATATGTGGATGTAAGACATAAATGAGGGTGTGTGTGGAAATGAAATGCTTAACTGTGAGTTCAATAGGAAAGAGTAAGACATGAAACTAAAAATCACACTGAGATAGAAATTAAGGCATCAGGACACCATGAATACTAGTTCTGCCTTAGGCATGAAGCTACCTGAGTAACCTTGGGCCAATCACTGTCTCTTCACTCTGTGAAGGAACCAATGGTAAAACACTTTCAAAACCTTTCCAATTAAACTGCAGAGACCATTCTAAGTGGTTTCCAGGACTTAACACTGACTCAAAGGCGAAGGAAGGACAGAAGGATGGATGGATAGATGGATGGATAGATGGATGGAAGGAAGGAAGGAAGGAGGATGGAAAGAAGGAAGGAAGGAAGGAGCAAGGGAGGGAGGGAAGGAAGGAAGAAGGAAAGAAGGAAAAAAGGGAGGGAGGGAGGAGCGAGGGAGGGAAAGAAAGAAAGAAGGAAAGAAAGAAGTCAAATCACCTACCATTAGACCAAGTGATCTGATTTGGAATCACTTGGTTTTCTTTATTGCTATTAGGATTAGAATAACATGGGCACAAAATGGGATGGGGCAAATAAGGATGGGGTCAACCCTGAAGCTGACCTGGGTGAAGCCATCTTGAGGTTTCAGTGTTGCCACACTGGAGCTGAGGGACAGGGAGGGGAGGGATTAGAGATAGCTGGGGTTGTGTAGTCAAAATAACATGCTTTCTCTTGGGAACCAAGGACGTTCTCACACCTAACCGGAGGAAGGAGGAGTGATGTCACCAGACCAGCAGACACTGCTTTGATTGGGCCATACAACTGATTGTTTGGGATTGAGAGGAAAACCTTTACTTTTAATTAGGTAAAAACCAAGGGGGCCCTCAGAGTTGGTTTTCACCAGATCTGTGCCAATATTATATTTCCAATAAAGCTTTTCTTTAAGGAATCCACCTGCCTCGGAGTTTTTGCTTGCGATGGATTTATTATTTGGAACCCTGACAGATGGAATTCCATTTTATTCATATAACCATTGTTGTATTGTGTGTTTTAGATATTGATTGCTTTCAATACCCCTTCTAAGCCTCACAGTTTAAATTTACCTAGGTTTTATGTATATTTTAAAACATTCTAATGCTTGGTCTTTGGTTGTCTAAGCCTTGAAATGTTACCAAAGAAAAAGGTACAATGTTATACAGGGATGAAATATTTGCAACATTTCAGGACTACATGAACTTTAATGTAATACTTTTAATTAAATTAAGGATCATTGCCTTACCATTGAGCTCTATATAATCTCAACTACTTTCACCCTAAGAACCAGAGGTGGGTTCCTACCGGTTTGGACTGGTTCTACCGAGTAGGTAGTAGGCCGCTGGTGACATCACGGAGCCAGTTCTGTTGCTCCGTGGGCGGCGACATCTTTTTTTGGGATTTTTTTTTAAAAAAACTTCTGCGCATGCGCAGAAACCGAGTTTCCAGCACTGCGCATGTGTCGGCATCCTGTTTTCAGCCTTTTTTTTTTTTGAAAAAAAAGTCCCAGATTTTTTCTTCTGCGCATGCGCAGAAGTTGAATTTCCGGCACCATCTTATTTTCTGCCTTTTAAAAAAAAGTTGCAGTTTTTTTTACTGCACATGCGCACATGCACAGGGTGCGCGCATGCGCACAAGGAGCGCCCATGCAGCGCGGGAGGCAGCAAACCGCTGGCAAGGTAAATTTAGAACCCACCCATGCTAAGAACCACTCTAAAACTGTCCAACATTGACAGGGAGGTTGTTTGATCTTCATCACTGTAGAAATGTTTTGATGATGACCAAGAATAACTAAAATTAAAAAAAAATCTATCGTCAGGCTTTTGAGTACTTATGTAGGCTTCACATTTAGAATCAACCAGCAATGACCACCCAGAAGAATGAAAACAAAAAGAATGTAATAAATATAAAACCTAAATTGTCTTTGGCATGTCTGATCATACAGACATTTCTTGATAAATTTGCTTAAAAAAACTCATTTTTATTCTGTTTTCTGGATGGAATTTGTAATAGGCAGAAGGGTTATGAACCAGACTTTCTTGGGACAATGACTTTGTCTCGATTTTCTGGACAACTATCTGTGCGTGTTGCAATGACAGTTTTAGAAAGCTATTTGACAAGATAGCCCCAAGGACACTTCTTCTTGAGTGGACATCGTCTTTGGGACTGGTATCACCATTGCAGCTTTCATTTAATGCCTTTCTTTGGAGACAGCCTGGAAATGAGGAAAAAATAAAATAAAGAAAGCAAAGAAAACTGATGTTCATTCTCCTGGGCCTTATCTCTGCTTTCTTGCTTATAAGTGTCAACTGAATAGACAGAGATAGCCAAAATGAACAACTATAGAGCAGCAGAGAGTCATCACTGATAGTGAGACAACTCTCTGCTGGTGTAACAGTCTTGGCAGATGCCAATAATACCAGTCACACAAAGGTTAATGGCTATATTTCCCCACCTTCTTGATAATCTCAGTGTCTGTGCTGGAGGTTATGCTTTTCTGAATACCACTGGGGATAATAGCTCGTTTGTTGTATTCCCACAAGACTTATAAGCATAATCTCAGCAATTCTGATTTCTACCCTTCTGGTATTTCTTAATCACCCTCAGATGTGGCAGAATCTTGAGTGTTTGCTTTTCATCAATACAGGTCAGGGGTGGGTTCTAACTTACCTCGTTGCCAGTTTGCTGCCTCCTGCGCTGTGCGTGCACGCCTCGTGTATGCGTGCATGCGTAGTAGAAAAATTCCCCCCAAAAAAGGCTGAAAACAACATGGTGATGCATGCGCAGTGCCAGAAACTCGGCTTCTACGTATGCGCAGAATAAAAAATTTCAAAGAAAAAATCTCCCCCCGAAAAAAATATTTAAAAAAAGATGGCGGTGCCCATGGAGCAGAACCGGCTCTGTGACATCACCAGCAGCTTACTACCTACTCAGTAGAACTGGTCCAAACCGGTAGGAACCCACCTCTGATACAGGTGTGTCAGAGGTGGGTTCCTACCGGTTCTATCCGGTTCTATAGAGTAGGTAGTAACTCCACAATGATGTCACGGAGCCAGTTCCTTCTGTGTCTCCGTGGCCGCTGCCATTTTGGATTTTGCTTCTGTGCATGCACAAAAGCTATTTTTGATTGCCACATGCGCTCACGACCCTGAGCGAACCAGCAGTAAGAAGATTCAGAACCCACCTCTGAGGTGTGCGCCCTCCATGCATAGTTTGGTGAAGAGAGTGCCTGTATCTTTTTTCCTCTAGATGTTGTTACATGGCTTTGGCTGTAGCAACAGAAAGATGTTAAAGTTTGATATTTCTCCATTCCACTCAGGGAATGTTCCATAAATCTGTTTCTGAGGTTTCCATTTGAATTTTCTAGAATATTCCATCAGGGGTTGCGTGCTTAACATGTTATCCTGATAGCATTAGTATATAATTTACTACATCCTCAAGGCAATCCACAAGTACACCACCCAAATAAATGGCAATAATAAAAAGTGCAGTAGTTACGTCTTTGAAGATTAATAAAGAGAAGCTTAAAATAGATATTGTACCGGAAGGTCTGACAAAGATACTAACCTGAGACACTCTTATTTTAAAGAAAGTTCCTTTCTGCTGAAGGGAACTGAAGCATTAAAAATATTCATTGGATGTAAAAAAAACAATTTCCTTATTTTGAATGTTGCTGGCATTTTTGGAAAGTGTTATATTATTTCCAATGTAATACTTATTTTTCATGTCATTATATTAGAATATATTAGAATATAGAATAGTAAGCAGTATGAGGGGAAACTGAAGGAACCGCTGCTTCTTCCACTTGTCTTTCATTATTAAAAAAGAAAGAAAGAAAGAAAAACAAATCCAGTAATGAAATTATGCTTTATTAGATGTTATTTGGAAAGAACAGAAAAATGATACATTCCGTGGGATAGGCACATTATGTAAAATAATTCAAATTCTGCAAGCACAGTGCATGGATTTTGTTCTGTTATTACTATTTCAGTACTGTGTTTTGCTATTGTTTGTAAACTATTTGTAAAATTGAGGTATAATTAATAACAGATTAACAAGAGTTACCATTCTTGTTCATTCTTGGATCTCCAAATGGCAGGATCACTTTTTCTTCACTTTCTTGTCTCCTTAATCATGTACTCATGCCACCTAACAGAATACTTTTTTCCTGCCATTTAGACTAGACTAGAATAAGAATAGAATAGAATAGAATAGAATAGAATAGAATAACAGAGTTGAAAGGGACCTTGGAGATCTTCTAGTCCAACCTCCTGCCTAGGCAAGAAACCCTACACCACTTCAGACACTTCATTGGATATCTCATGAAGTTTACAATTCCTTCCAAGTCATATGTTCATAACCAAAGGAATACATTAACAATGATGTCTACCATCCAATATGGCTTTGGTGAATCAAGACTTTCACATTATTCTTTTTAGTAAGATAAAGATAGTTGAACACCACCTTTGTCATACTCTTATGTCAGGGGTCCTCAAACTTTTTAAACAGGGGGCCAATTTACAGTCCCTCAGACTGTTGGGAGGCCAGACTGGCTAGGTGGCCATGACTAGGTGGTCATGTGACTGGGTGGTCGTGGCCACTTAAGCAGTCCATTTTGCCTAAACTGTACTTGCTGAACCCAAGCACATCTATTTATTTAATAAGACACCCCCTCCAAGGGAAAAAGAGCGCATACTTTCTTGCCACTTGCCTAATTTTAGTACAACAGCAGCTTCAGGCTTCTTAAAATAGGCCATTAAAAAAAGAATAAAACCAGGCACTGGGAGAGGACTGGGCAGGCAGCAGAGCAAAGGAGCAATGGAGCTCTGGTGATGAGCAATTACCTCCCCCCTGATCCCTGAGCACGCAGAATGGAGAGGAGGCGGGATCAGCATAGGACAACCTGACAACTCGGGAGGAGGGCGCCTCACTCTTCTTCATAAGGCTCACCCGAGGAATGAGATTTAAAGAGACACTGTTGGGAGGGACGTTGGTCGGGAACAAGCGTTGCTTTTTCCAGCCTCACATGCTGTTACCGACATCTGGATACTTTGATGTGCTTATCTTGCTTTCTTTGTTTACCATGCTGGCCTTGCTTGCGTGGCCTGGCTACATGTGAGGTCTCAGTGACACAGTTATACTACAAGTGGTGCTGCAGTCCCAGGATGCAGTTCTTCCTCCAGTCTCTAAAGGTCATTCTCACATTCCCCATTACTGAACGCTGGTAATAAAGCTAGCACCCTTTCTGAGCCACAGTGGCGCAGTGGTTAGAGTGCAGTACTGCAAGCTACTTCTGCTGACTGCCGGCTGACTGCAATTTGGCAGTTCGAATCTCACCAGGCTCAGAGTTGACTCAGTCTTCCATCCTTTTGAGGTCAGTAAAGTGAGGGCCCAGATTGTTGAGGGCAATAGGCTGACTCTGTAAACTGCTTAGAGAGGGCTGTAAAGCACTGTAATTGCTTTCCCTTGTTCTTGCTGTGCTTTTTTTTTCATAGCGATCATGCAAGAGCAGTGGTAAAGCCACTTTTCTGAGTAATTCTAAGGAGAAAAACCAAGGCACCATGGCACCTTGGTTAGTTAATCGACTTTAATATGGTCACTGAGCAGCATTTTACCATGACATTTTTTACTTAACCCAGGATGGAAATCCCATTATCCAGGAAGTGGAATGAAGTTGAAGCTTTTGTCAATAGGAAAAAACTGCAAAACTATCCCTATAGATTTCCTTTACTTCAAGTTAAGTGACATTTCCAGCAATAGGAAGTAATTGGCCTCATTTTATTCTGAGTTGGTCACATCCCAACAGATTATTGTGCCTCATCTTTTAAGGTAGATTCAGGTAACCTGGAACAAGTTCTAACCAGATCAATCATTGCTTATTGATAGGAGATTAAAAATGTAAGCCAACGAAGAGAGATTAACGCACTGTGAACATTTTACCTTGAAAGCAGCTAACAGAGAAAGAAAAGTTCAGAGACCTAGAAGGATATGATAAACTGGAATGCAGAGTATCAGGTTCTGTTAGGAATGTGGGACAGAACCATAAGACTAGTTCAATAAGGAAATAGAGGTAGATCTTACCACAACTGAGTCCAACATTTCTGTTGCTAAACCAGACATGTATTAAGTGAGATTTGCCCCATTTTACAACCTTTTCTGCCATAGTTGTTAAGTGAATCACTTTGGTTGTAATTAAGTAATTAAGTGAACCTGGCTTCCCCATTGACCTTGCTTGTCAGAAGGTCACAAAAGGTGATCACAAGCCCCTAGGACACGGCAATTGTCATAAATATACTTAAGTCAATTTCCCAGCATCTGAATCATATCTTGATCATTTGACCATGGGGATGCTGCAACGGTAGTTAATTTTGAAATACATTTTTTTCCTGTGTCATTGTAATTTCAAACAATCACAACTGTTGTAAGTTGAGGAGTACCTATATTTAGCTAAAGAGGTCGTGAGATCTCCTTCACTTTCCTCTCTTCTCTTAGTTTCTCTTTTTCCCCCCCACCCATGTTCTCACCGGTTGAACAGCAGTGCATCTGACTACTTTAACTGGGATTCCTGCTCTAAATAAAATGTTGGGTTTATTGGCCTAAATACTGCCTTCCAACTGCATGATTCTGTTGTGGCACGCCAGCTGCCAGCAGAGCTGGCGGCAGACTCAGAAGAGGTTGGGGAAGAACCTGGGCCAGTCCTGGAGTCTGGGGAAGACTCTGATGGATGCTCTGCGTCAGAAGCAGAGATAAAGCCAGGGCCATCCCACATTTCCCAGCTGCCTTTGGAGTCGGAGGTAAGTGGGGAAGAAGAACAGCTGGGGCCTGTTCCAGATGTGTGTATGCACAGAGTGGTCAGGAGAGGAGAACAACTGAGGAACAGGGGCTGACTTGGGAAGAAAGGCACATGTGGACACTGAATGGCCCCTCCCTGGCTGGGGAATAAACAGAAGCAAAAGGGGAGTGGTGGTTGCAGGAGACAACAGTTCGTATTTCATTCAGAAGATTTGTTTATGTGGTTCCTGCCTCAGAGACGTCTTGCCAGGAATTAATTAACAGCTTTGTGACTGGAAGCTCTCAGTTTGGCAATTATCCAAGGACTGATAAGGTCTGTTATTGCAATTAACCCTTGGCAGGATTATTGCCTGGACTTTTCTGTGTGTGAATGCCATGAATTCACAGTAGCTAAACAGAAGGTTTTTTTTGGGACAAGGAGTCCATTTCTTGGTTCTGCTAAGGCTGGGTCAGAACAGATTCAGGGGGTTGCTGTCATTGATCAATAACTTCATTGAATTGGATTGTCTGCAGTAATGGAAGGATCAAAAATACTTATCGATTCATTCTTTCCTACATTTTCCCACCATATTCTTTCTTGTGTCCAGGAACTCATGATACTATGTGTGTTCCCAATTCCCATATTTAATTTTTGTAGCAATACCGGGAGGCTGGCTAAATCAAGTAACAATCCAGGCACTGGTCTGAAGATTTCCTACTTCAGTGGTTCTCCTGTATAGAAAGGAATCTTCCAACTCCAGTTTAATTCCTGAAAGACGGATGCAGTACGAACTCCATAGAGCTGAATGACATTTGATTAAATGTTACTTTTCTAGGCATGGTGATAATTAAATAGGTTTGGACAACTGAGGAACATAAAAGAGGCTGTAATCGGAGAAAGAAAGCAAATGAAAGAGACTGGGGACCTCAGCTGCTGAAACTTTGGGAAATCATTTATGGCAGATGAAAAATTACTCAGGTGTTTCACTGCAAACAAGCTGCGAAATACTGAAAAGTTCTGAAGAAATTTGTCTGGCAACAACACAAAGCAATGAAAACAAAATGTTTTACTGATCCACAAACCTATTTAACTTCAGTGTGATTCCAGTTGCTTTGTTTGTCTAGTAAATTTATTTATTTATTGTCAAATTAATTGGTCCCACAGCACCACACAAGAAAACATTATGGGTAATAATAATGATTTAAAAGGGGAAAAACCTATTGATTTCCCCCCATTTTAAACATTTGCTAATTTGCAATATTTGTCAACATTCAGACCCCCTTCAAGGCCAGACTGTAGGTGGTTCTATTTACCATGCTGTGTGATATGTTGCAGTTTTTAAAAAAATATTATTATTTTCTGTTTTTTCGTACACTTTAGGTATTTTAACTTTTATGTATTTTAACAACCCCACATTCCCTGCTGAGTTGAGATTGTAGCCATTTGGTCTGTTTTTAGAATGGAATTCCTCCTATTAAGTAGTTAACCCTCAACTTACAACAGTTTGAGGAGAAGGAGTGGCTTGCTTCTGGCGAGACGTCGATCTCTGGGGAGCTCCTGGGGATCATCGAATCTCAGCCTAACCGGGGGTCCAAAGCGGACCCTGAACTGTCCTGGAGGGACAGTGAAGTACGGGGGCACCTAACTGCATGAACGGGGAAAACGGCAATT
>JANHFT010008402.1:8422-23767 GCA_032467955.1 Pseudoxenodon macrops | reverse complement strand
GAGTCCTAAGGCCTGGGGAAAGGACCGCTGTGCTGGGCTCCAGCTGAGCGGCCTGGGGGGGGGGGGAAGTGGTTGAAGAAAGGGGGCCCTTCCTAAATCTTGGCAGCTTTGCAGTGAGTGGCGAGATTTCTGTCGTCGACAGGCCAGCAGCCACAAAGGTGTCACCTTGTGTGGCCTGGAGTTCCTTGCACCTGGCAGGCCTGCTGGGGAAACAGCTGGCAGCTTCAATCCTTCCCCCTACTCCCGTCCTTAGGACTTGCAGCAAGTGATGGTGTCCGGGCCCAACTTGAACGAGACCAGCATTGTCTCCGGAGGTTATGGGGGAACGGCCGAGGGCATCGTCCCCACCAGTATCATCAAAGGTCAGCATTTGCAGGGACTGATGGGGCTGCTGGGAGGGGGACACGCTGCCTGGCCATTGCCTAGCTTTCTCAGCCTGGTGGTTGGAGAGCGCTTGGAAGACACACACACACACACACACACACCCTGTGCAGGCAGCCATGTCCATCCCCCCAGAGCTCCATTTGAGGTGAGAGGGAGGGGGGCGGCTTTTGGGGGGGCGGTTCAGTGTCTCCTTTGGTATGCCATCTCCCATTTCGCCGCCTCATCTCCTTGCCCACGTGTCACGCTCATTCACACCCCCCCTTGTGTTCTCTCGCCCCCTCTGGTGCGGCTTCCCTCCCCTCCGCTGCCCTCCATTTCAGGCTCCCTCGTTCCATCTCACCCTCCCCGAGGACCACTCATCTCCCCCAGCCCTTCAGCTGCCAGCCGCATAGCCAGCCAGGCTCCCATGGCCACAGGTATTGTCCTGCATGGGGCCAGGGGAGGGAATCTCTGGGAAAATAGGGGCGTTGGGACACTTTCAGTAGGGAAATGTGCCAGGTGGGGGGCGGGGGAAAGGGGGTTGCCGTCTTTCTGGTGGGCATCCTTTCTTGCCAACTGCAGGCTCCAACTTGCACCAGCCCCACCCCAACCCAGCCATGACGGGGGAGGAGGCGGCGGCGGCGGCGGCAGCTGCTGCCACACGAGGAGTAGCCGTGGAGAAGTTTGACATTGTCAGGAAGTGGGGCATCAACACCTACAAAGTAAGTCCCCTTGGGAATGGCGGGGGGAATTGAATGGAGTCCTGGGCATTGCAGGGCTACCACTGACCCTTGTAGCCCCTCGCGTCCCTTGAGGGCGCTGCGGGCGATCTCTAGGATGAGGCGCCTGTGACATCCGGTGGGGAGAGTTTGCCATCTTCAGTGTACATTAAAAGTATAAAAATAAAACACAAACACACATCCTTCACATTCTATACGATTGAATTGGAAAACTGATATTGCATTGATATTGCACTATACAGTAGCAATAGCACTTAGACTTATATACCACTTCATAGTGCTTTTGCAGCCCTCTCTAAGCGCTTTACAGAGTCAGCCTGTTGCCCCCAACAATCTGAGTCTTCATTTTACCCACCTCGGAAGGAGGGAAGCCTGAGTTAACCTTGAGCCTGGTGAGATTTTCTCTGCCAAACTGCTGGCAGCCGCTGGTCAGCAAAAGTAGCCCGTAGTACGGCCAGATGGTAATAGTTAAAAAAAGGGATGCCCAGGATGAGATGGACCTCTGGGAACCTTTTGAACTTTCTGAAGGCAGCATTGGGAGCTATAAAGCTCTTCCGGAGAGGGGAGGGGGCAACCATCGGTCCTCTGGGCCATGGCGTTTAACCCTCCGGAGGGCTCTTCCACCTGCCCCTGTGCAATTGGCAAACCAGACACAGGTGCAGTAAGTTAAAATACTCTCTATGGTGCAGCAGTAGAAGGTCACCAGCAGCTTTCCATTCAGTTTGGTCTTATTGGTGTTAAGGACCAAATTATTGTCTCCACACCATGAAAGCAATAGTTCCACCTCAACTCGATAGGTACTTATCCCCCCCCCCCAGATGAGTTCCACCACTGTTCACCTGCAAAGTTTAGTAATAGTATTACTAGCGTGAGTGGGAACGCAGTTATGCACATAATGAGTATAGAGTGAGGGACTCGACACGGAACTCTGTGGTGTACCAGTGTTAAGAATAAGGGCTGAAGAGATAGGATTACCTAATCTGACCCTCTGAGATTGGCCAGACTGGAAATCCATAATCCAAAGGCAAATTGAATAAGGAAGCCCAAGATCCATACGTTTAGACACTAGTCTATGTGGGAGTATTGTGTGAAATGCAGAGCTAAAATCTACAAGAAACATCCTCACAAAGCCCCTCGATTATGTGGGGACTTTGGGCGGAGGGCCTCCGCCCAGGCAGCTGTCCTGCGTCAGCTGAGGGCTGTCAAGTCGCTCTCCTGATCAGGGTGAGCCTCTCCTGCAGCCCCCTTTCCTCTCGGGCAGCTCGGCTGCACCCGCCGGCCCCTCCAGTGCCTGAGAAAGTGCCCTTCCTCAGGTCTTGCCCATCTTTATTCCTCTTGTAAATTGATTTCCGTCCATTCTGACAGCTGTCAGGGCACTCTTCTCGGAGTCACCAGGCAAATAAGGGCAAGAGACCCTTTCCTAAAAGCCAAACTCTTCTCTGCTCTTCCCCACCCACTCAGTGCACCAAGCAGCTGCTGTCGGAGCGCTTCGGGCGTGGCTCGCGGACCGTCGACCTGGAGCTGGAGACCCAAATCGAGCTGCTGCGTGACACCAAGCGCAAGTACGAGTCCCTGCTGGGCCTGGCACGGGCCCTCACCAGCCACTTCTACAGCCTCGTCCAGACGCAGCACGCCCTGGCGGATGCCTTCTCGGACCTCAGCCAGAAGTCCCCGGAGCTCCAGGTGAGCACACCTGGCAGAGCTCCCTCCCTCTTGGTGGGCAGGCTTTCTTTCCCTTGGCCTGGGGCCTTTCAAAAGGCTGGCTGATGTCCTGCTGGGATGGGCAGAGGGCAGTGGCGGGAGGGAGGGAGGGAGAGAAGCAGTCGGCTCTGGGAGGGGAATGCTTGCTCTGGGGAGGACCCTCGGGCGGGGACAGCGGCAAGGATGGTGAAGGAGCTGCGGTTACCGGGGGGGGGGGGAGGCAGCCGGTGGGCTCTTCTGCTCCCCCGCCTCAGCCGCTCGAGTGGCGTATCCCAGTGAGGGCAGGGCCAGGCTTCCATCATGGAGATGTGACCCAGGGAAGGGCATGGCTGAGGTGGATTGCAAGGTGGGAGGGTAGAAGGGGGCTCTGGAGGGAGGGGAGGAGGGCGGCTTCCTCCCCTCCAAAGCACCCGGAGGGAGGCCAAAGCTTCCTCTCCCTCTTAAAGCAGGGGGCAGCCCTCCCGTGGCGGGGGAGGTGGGGGTCCCAGGTGGGAGGAGCTTCCTCGGTCTTCTCTGGCCCTCTTCCTCGCAGGAGGAGTTCGGGTACAACGCTGAGACTCAGAAGCTGCTGTGCAAGAACGGAGAGACCCTGCTGGGGGCCGTCAACTTCTTCGTCTCCAGCATCAACACCCTCGTCAACAAAACCATGGAGGACACCCTCATGACCGTCAAGCAGTACGAGACGGCCAGGTGGGTCCTCCCCAGGGGAAGGGGGTCGGTCGGGGCAGGGCTGCCGTGGCCCCTCTGACCCTCCACACACACACACCCCCGGTGCAGGCTGGAGTACGATGCTTACCGCACAGACCTGGAGGAGCTCAGCCTGGGGCCCCGGGATGCCAGCACGCTCTGCCGCCTGGATGCCGCCCAGGCCAACTTCCAGGCCCATCGCACCAAGTACGAGAAGCTGCGAGCGGACGTGGCCGTCAAGCTGAAGTTCCTGGAAGAGACCAAGGTGAGCCTGGCTGGCAGGGGAGGGAGGGGGGGGTGGAGGGGGGGCTCTGACCAAGGGCCCTGGTGCCAGATGGACGCTGATCTGCACCCCCCACCCCCCCAGGTGAAGGTGATGCACAAGCAGCTCCTGCTCTTCCACAATGCCATCTCGGCTTACTTCGCTGGCAACCAGCAGCAGCTGGAGCAGACCTTGAAACAGTTCAACATCAAACTCAAGAGCCCCGGGGCCGACAAGCCCTCCTGGCTGGAGGAGCAGTGAGCCGGGGTCGTGTCCCCCCCCCTCCGCTGTGCTCCTCCCGCCCTTCATGGACTTGGACTTAAGAGGGAGGGCCCTGCCGTGGGACCCTCTCCTCTCGTGCCCTTTGGGGGCTGGGTTAAGTCCCTTCCCATTTCGGGGTGGGGGTGGGGAAGAGCTGGAGCAGCCAAGGCCCCCCCCCCCGTCCCTCCGTAATGCCAGGAAGCAACAAGCACTTTCTTACTCTGAGGATGAGGAGAAGGGTGCCCCCCCCCGTCTGCCCCCAATAAAGGGTCTCTGCTGGGGGTCAGGCCCAATCCGATCCCAGCCGCTCTCTCCGTCTCCTGGCTGGCCATCACTGGCCTTGGGCCTTCACCCCACGGCCTGTTTTCCCTGGGGAACGCTCTCTGGATCTTGCCCCACAACTTCAAGGAAGGCAGCTATGGGCCGGTGGCGTTGGACCTGCGGGGGCTGCTCTGCGGGTGAAGAGCCCGAGATGAGATTGGCCCCCTGTTTTGGGGGGCCAGGGACCAAACACTTCCTGGCTCCAGCCTCTGGGGAGGGCGCGTGCGTGTGTGTGTGTGTGTGTGTGATGTGTGCGTTCATCATGGCCAGTGTCCCATATTGTGTTCCCAGGGGGGGCTGCGGGCGGCAAACTCCAGCCTTCCACCCGACCGACACTCCGGCCCCCACGTCTGTAAAGATTCCCCAATAAACAGTACCAAATGGCTTCAGAAGTCTGTCTGCAGAGCCCAGGGCTTGCCTTGGCCGAAGTGGAGGGGGGCATGGGGAGGGGGGGGGAACGAAACGGCAAAGGGCGGGCGGCTCTGCCATCTGGTGCCACCCTGCCTAGCACAAGAGGGGCAGAGCTCCCAATCCTGCCTGCTGGCGGAGCCCTGTCCCTTGGCTAATTCCTCCCCCCAATTGTTTTACAGCCGACCAGTACATTCTGGAGGGGGGGGAGGGCAAGGCTGCTGCGGTCAAAGCCAACTCCCAGGTGCCAGGGAGGAGGGGCAGTTCTCAAGTTGTGCATTGAGTCCCCCTCTTTGCTTAAGGTGGTTTTCATAGTGGGAATTGCCAGTCATGGCTGGCAGAGTCTGCAACAGGAACTCTGAACTCTGCCCTGGGCTGCCTTGGCAGGCACTAGGCTGAGTTCCTGCTCCGCTGGGCTTCCTGGGACCACAACCCAAGGAGGGCAGGCGAAGGCCAGTCCCATTCAGAGGGGCTGGTGGAGCTTGGTTGGAAGAGAGAGGTGGGCGAGGAGGGTTTGGTACCAGCAGCAGCAGCAGCAGCAGCCAGCAGGAACTGGGATGCGAGGAGGATCTTGACAGGCTGCAGCTGGCACGTCTAGGGCAGGGGCCCCATCGCTTCTCCGCATCCCTTGGACCAACTTCTCCCACAAATGTGGGCCTAGCACCAAACACTGAAATCTCCCAGGGCAGGTCCAGGGCTCTTATGTGTGAAAGCACAACAGCCACTTCCCTTCTGGTCCCTCTTTGCAGCCTCACACATTAATTGCAACCAAGACCCCTGTAGCTCTTCATCCTCCAGAATTAGGACGGAGCTGCACATCTCTCCTTTTGAGCCCCTGGGTTTCTCTTTCCTAAGTGAAGAATTTTACTTCTATTCTGGCATACTTAGCCCACGGCTATATCAGTTGGAAGATGGTTTTTAATCAATTAGGAATGGGGTGGAAAGTGGATTGTTAATCATAAGGTCAAAGGCTGCTTTCTAGTAATGCTGTGTCTCAATCACAATTTCCTTCTGGGTGGATGAAAAGGAAAAGAGCAAGCTAAAGAAATTAGATGTAATTTAAAAATAAAAAGGGGACACAGCTGCAGTCCCTCCATTTAACCCCCAACACCCCAATCTTGCAAACCACCCTTGCTCCACGACTACTGTGAAGAACAACTTTGTAGGTTGCCTTTGACTAAATGTCTATTTTAGAGGATTGGTTTCTTCTACAAAGCCTCTGAGGGCAGAACAAGAAGCAACAAGACTCCAGTCAAGGAGAGAACCAATTTGGAATTGAGAAATGTCTGTCATGGAGAACAGTCGGTGGAATGGCTTCCCTCCAGAAGCTGTGGATGCTCCAACCCTGGAGGCTTTAAGAAGAGACTGGACAACCATCCGGAATGGTACAGGGAGTCCTGTTTGAGCAGGGCGTTGGACTAGATGACCTCCAAGGTGCCTCCCAGCCCTAGGAGTCTATGTTCTGTTCTCTAGTGCAGCCAAGGCTTCCTCAGTCCTCCCAGTGTTTGTGTTTTGGGATTTAATCCTCCTTCACTCTCGCCCAGAAGCCAGTCACTTTGACCCGCTCTCAACGACGTCCATCTCCTTGAGCAGCGCAGACATGTTAGCAGCCCAAAATCCGTAGCATTCAGTGGTTAACTGCACCCCTTTTGCTTCTCGCAACACTTGTGCTTCACAACAGAACACGTGGCACATGACACCATCTTTTAATGAACAAAGTGCACAAATTCATCTACTTGTGAATTTTAATTGTTGATGTATCCCCCTTTTCTCTCAAACACAACTTTTCTTTACAATTATTCACAGTATTGAGCACAGCTTGGGGACCCGTTCTGGCTTGTTGCTAGCTTCCAAGGTTGCTTCTCATGGGGGACTTGCTGTAATCAAGCTGAGTGGCAAGGAGGCCCCAGTTACTCTGGCTAGGGCTCCTGGGTCATCATGAGAACGGCCGCTATCTGGCCTTAAGTCCGGGTCAGCAAGCTTTTCCCCTTACAGGCAAATCCCATCCCTCTTCACCTTCGTGGGCACGGCTGGGCTGGCAGGTCTCCAAGCCAAGGAACGCGGCTGCCACTGCCCCAAGGCCTAGCCATCTGCTGCCCATCAGTCTGTTCTTAGCTTGCTGACATATAAAAACAGGCGGTGGGCTGAATTGGGCCTGCAGGTTGCAAGTTGCCGACTTCTAAATCAATAGAAGTACAATAAAATTTCCCCTTTCGCACCGCTTACTGAAGAGCAAAAATCCAATACTGCTGAAGGACTGCCGGAGGGCAAGGATTTATTCTTCATAGCACCCGAGGGCAGGTGGAAGCTGGTGAGAGAGATTCAGCCTGGAAAGGAGGAGAAATTTCCTGACAGAACAATTAGTGGAATAAATTGCCTCCAGAAGTTGTGGGTGCTGCAGAAAAGATTGGGCAGCCGTTTGTCTGGGGTGACGTAAGGGCCCTGCCTAGGGCTAGAAGACCTCCAAGGTCCCCTCCAGGCCCCCCGAGACTCTATGATTCCATGGTCTGCACACGACCAGCCTGGCATCTGAAGTTGTATTTCTCTCGGTTTCAGCCAGGACATCCTTCAGCTGGAATTTTGCTGAATGTCTCTGTGGGGGCACAAAAACAAACACAATCTCCATACGGGCTTTGCATTCATTCTGGTTATTGTTCCATTATACAAAAAGGAAAATTCCTTGCATTCTTCTAATTGCCAGACACAGCTACAACCACACAATTGGACAAGTTGCCAAGGCACTGCATAAGTGAATCACACCCGTTTTAACATTTCTCTAGTTACAGCATCCTCAGTCTGATAGTTTTTCACTTTTTTTTAGCATTTGAAACTTCCTTTCCATGCATTTTTTTTCTCTTGAGAGATTATGACACGTGTTTCGATTCCACTTTCTGAGGCACTGCTATCATTCTGATTCAAGCGTCTTATGCCTTCCATCCTCAGCCCAGATCACTTTTATTATTTACTGGACCACCCTCCACCCCCTTCACCCACCGTCTCCTTTTCAGGGTGTTTCCTTAGCAGACTCCTCAGTCCCTTCAGAAAAGGCAGAGCTTCGACTGGACTAGAAAAGGTCTTAAAAATTCAGGGATACATTCAGAGAGATGTGGCTGTCTTGAAAGTGGCCCATGTTGAATTACCAGTCAAGCATCAGGAATTGACCACAGGAAACGTTTTATGACATTTTGCACTATTCATGTTTTATATTTGCCGAATTTCAATTCCATGGCTCCCAAATTTTGGATGCAATTGGTAAAGTTAGCCCATTTGAGGCTAACCATGGTTCAAAAATGTTGCAGGACGCACCACCCTACAGCCTGGTTAAAGGTCACAGACAGAAAGGGAAGATTTTTATAGCATTCGGGTTCCAATCAATTCTGCTGGAGACGCCTGGTTGATCCTTCCCAAATCATTTTTTCCCCCTTTCAGTCCCTCTCGGCAGTTTTCCTCCTTGAATCTTAGGACCCCCGTTTTCCTCTCCTGCCCACAATCTTCGTCTGAAGAAGCAGCTGCTTTTCTCAGCCGTTTCCCTCCCTCCTCCAAGGCCCCTTCAGGCTGTCCTGCGGGCTGGAGAGGCCGCGAGAGGCAGAGAAAGCGGCCTAGTGGGCCAGCCGGGCCCCTACACAGCACCGGAGGGTCCGCTCCACCAACAGCTTCTCCGCGGGGTCCCTTGGCTGCTCTCCTTTGCCACCAGGGCCGCTGCCGGCTTCAGAGGAGCCCTGGGCCTTGCTCGCCGCCAAGCCCCCGGGAAGCCGCTCGCGGGGAACCGACGTGAGCTTGGCCAGAGGGGTGAGCGGGGCCCCGGGGAGGGGAAGGGCAGCAGCCGGGCCAGGCAGGACCCGGACGGAAGCTGACCCTCAGAGCCGAGCCCAGAAAGGAGCCGCCTCCCGTGCAGCCGCGGACGGCGGATTAGGTGTCTGGCCGGCCAACGACGCAGCGAGCGAGCGAGGGCGGGCGGGGCCGGCGGGTTGAGCGCCCCGGAGCCAACCCAGCGAGGGAGGGAGGGAGGGAGATGGAGATGCCCCCGCCCCCCCTCAGAGAACTCGAGCCTCGCCTGTCGCTTCCGCCGGACGTCCCCTCGGAGAAAGGCCGGGCGCGGCCCTCCTCGCGAGCCCACCCGCCTCAAGAGGCCCCCGCGCCCTCGGACCCGCACGTCCCCCCGGGAACCTCCCCGCCTAGCCTCGCCGGGCTGGGGCTCGCGCGTCCCGAAGGCGGCTCCTTGCGCTGGACAGGAGCGGGAGCGCCTCTTCCGCCTCGGCCCTTCGCCTGAGCGCCACGCCCGACCTCCGCTGCCCCCGCGGGGTCGGCGGAAGCGCGCCGGGTTCTCCTGCCGCCGCGGCCCCCCCCCCGTCTGTCCCTGCCGGCCATGGTGACTCTTGAGGGCGCGACCGCCGCGGCCTCGCCTGATGAGTGGACGGGGCCGGAACAACCGAAGCCGTCCACCTCGGGGGCCGCCGCCGTCTCTTCTGCCCGCACTTTCCCCGTGGGTCCTTCCTTGCCGCCGCCGCCGCCTCCCCCCCCGCCGGCCGTGAGCCTGGTCGACGCCGCGCCCTGCGAGGGAACGCCCGAGGAACCCTCTGCCCGGCGCCCGCTCCGGCTGCGGAACTTCAACTGGGAGGCCATTCCGACGGAGCGCATCCGCGGCCGCCCCAACCTCTGGACGGCGGCGCGACAGCGCGGCGACTGGACGCCCAACTGGCGTCTGCTGGAGGAGCTCTTCGGGCAGCGGCCGGAGCCGGTCGGCAGCGGCCTCCGAATCGTCCCCGCGACGGAGCAGGTGAGGGGCGCCGGATCGTGGGTTCTGCCGGGTAGGTCGCGCCGTCGCACCCTCGGCTACTCTCTCTTCCGACGGCCGCTTCCTTGCCGCCTCATCGAGTGTGCGCCACGCAGAGTGTCGCGGGGCCGAGCCAGCCCAGGGAATACCGAGGGCCGGCAGCTCGGTCTCCCCGGCCAGAGAAGCGGGGATTGGCCGCCGCCGACTGCCCCCCTCCCGCCCCAGTTGCTGAAGTTGGGCAGCCTGGAAACAAATGGCAAAGCAGTTTGGGGGTGAGGCTGAGTGATGGGGGATGAGGCAGGGGCCTGTGCAGGGAGGCCAGGGACCCCAGAGGCAGGGCCAAGGGCCAAATCTCTGGGGATTCTCAGGGGCGCCTGTGGCTCCAGAGCTGGAACTGAGCAGAGTCCAGGGCTCCCCTTGTCTACTGCCAGGGGGGGTGAGCAATGGGAAATCACTGCCATAGGTGGTGGCACTCAAGAGGGGCTGCCAAGCTATTTTCAAGAGCGCAAAAACAGCCCCAATTCCTTCCCCTCCCCTAATCTCAATGGTGGGTCTCTCCATTTTAGGCCTCCCTTTTGGATGCCAAGAAAATCCTGAATCTGGGAATCTTCCTCAAGCAGTTCAAGAGGTGAGGGGAGAGGGGGGCAGAAGGACCCCAGGCTTTGGGGGTGGGACAAGCCACGAGGAAGCTCTTCCTTCCACTCCCCCCCCCCCCCAGGCCAGTTTCACCTTCCCCAGGCTCCTACAAAGGCCCTGAAGCCTGGGGAGAACAAAAAATGGATGTGCCATCATTTGCTGGGAGCGATGTGTGTGTCATGCGTGCATGCGTGAGGGGAGGGACACGCATGGAATTATGGATGTGGGCACGCATGCGTGCTCCCATGTTCCCCCACTTTTGGCACGTGATAGCAAAAAGGTTAGCCATCACTGACATAAGCTATCCTTGCCTCTGTAACACTGACATGATCCAATTGCCCTGCTGTTCATTTCATTGAGAACATCTACTCCCTCTTCCCACATGAACACGGTTTCTAGTACACTCTGTCCTTTGCATTAATGATGTTGTGCAGCAACTATTGGGGAGAAGGAAATTTCTTGTTTAGGACAAGCCATGGGATGCCTGCATTAAACAAAAAAAGTTCTGTGTGTCTAGATAATACCTAGGTTCATGCTAAATGAACCCCCAACCCATCTGAAAGGACTACTAGAGCCATGGATAAAGCAACCATTGAGGCCATTTCTCAATATATGCTACTTGCTATGTATACAGTAATACATATTGCACAATCAACTATATACATTCAGCCCACGGATAAGAGTTGCCTTATGTTCAGTTTGAAAATAAACTAAGAAGCCTAATAGCACTTTATTGCTCCAGAACAGTACTTTAAAAGTTTGATCTTTGGCAGCTGCCTAAGGATTTATCATCGTAATGGGGAGATGGCAAATGTATTTCAGTCCTGCCTACCATTTGAATTTTCCAGTGATTAAATTTCCAGTGATTATGTAAATATTCCAGTGAGGAATTCATACTCCTAGTACTGTAGCCCAATTGTCAGATTTGGGCAGGAGGGGGATGCTGCCTGCATTCAGGCCGAGCAGCAGTTGCTACAGGTATTCATGGAAACTATGTTGTAGGGCTCCCACATAAAAGACAAAAAACATCCTTTCGATCTGACACATCTCTCTACCCAGGAGGAGTGGAAAAATGGACGCCAGCCAGAAGTTCCAAGAGCTGGGCAAAACAGGCTGATTCAAGTACCCCAGGGCTACCAACAAGATGGAGAGCTAAGTGGAGTTGAAGTTTATTTTATTCATTTGTTTATTTATTTATTTTGTCAAACATGTACGAGAAAACTGGTATAAGTATAAACATGGACATGAACACAGGAAATGAGTACAAATACACGCGGACATTAGGACAGGGATGGTAGGCATGCTGGTGCGCTTATGCACACCCCCTTACAGACCTCTTAGGAATGGGGTGAGGTCCACTGTAGACAGTTTAAAGTTAAAGTTTTGGGGGTTTGAAGATGTAACAACAGAATCAGGTAGTGTATTCCAGGCATTGACCACTCTGTTGCTGAAGTCGTATTTTCTGCAATCGAGTTTGGAGCGGTATACCTTGAGTTTGTTATCTATTGTTTGCCCATGTATTATTATTGTGGTTGAAGCTGAAGTAGTAATTGACAGGTAGGATGTTGTAGCAGACAATTTTGTGTACTACACTTAGGTCAGACTGTAGGCAGCATAGTTCTAGATTGTCCAAGCCCAAAATTTCAAGTCTGGTGGCATAAGATATTGTGAGCAGAGGACTGGAGGATTCTTCTCGTAAAATACCTCTGGACCCGCTCAATTGTATTAATGTCCGATATACAATGTGGATTCCAGGCAGACGAGCTGTATTCAAGAATTGGTCTGGCAAAGGTTTTATATGCCCAGTACAATGAGTGTTCTTTTGAACCCCATGGGATGCTTCATCAGACCTCCACTTCAAGGCAGCACTCTGCCATTATCACTCTGTGACATGTCGCAGATGACAGCACTTGCCTGACTTTGCCTGTGCTTAGAAGCTAAGAAATGTTGGGCCTGATTAGTACCTGAATGGGAGACACACAGTGGAAAACATTCTGAAAGAAGGCAGTGCCAAACCACTTCCATTCTATTGCCAAGAAAATTGTAGAGATATATCCATCAAGTCACCAGGAGCTGAACTCAGTTCAAAGGGTTTTTTCCAGCTCTATCATTTATATTGCTGAAGGCACTATATCACTATATTCCCCCTCTTCCTATCCTTTTGCACCTCTGAGTCAAATTTGACTCCTGGTGATCATGTACAAAATTTTCTGCCACAGAAGTGGTCCTACAACTGAGAGAGAATGATGGGCATGAAGTTGGCTTTCATGCCCCAAGCTTGAAATTTTCCCAGTTTCTAGTCCAGAGCTCTTTATATGTACACCAAACGTACTCTCATATGGAATAACCTCTGCTAGACATAATCTGGACCTTTACACTGAATTCCGGAAAACATAAAATGAGGAATAGGCTCCCACCCTATTTCTGCAGTGGGAGAAAGGTTAGGGACAGGCTGCTGTAGCTTTTTGCCATCTTCTCTGGCCAGTAAATTCAGGCAAAGAGCAAAATTGCACAATAGCATGATGAGTCACTTATTAATTTGTATTTTATTATTTGTCACCTGGTTACTTATCAAGGGAAAGACCTGTGGTTATATTTTTTTACTCCCTCTTTCTTAAAGACCCTCATAAAGGGTTGTCTCTTTTTCATTTGTCCAAATAAGTTTATGCTCTTAATTTAAAAAGTTACTGTATTGCACTATAAAACTGGAGATGGTGGCAATCATCGATCAGTAGTTAAAAGATTTAAATTGCTATTCACATAGAGTCATACACAATAAAAAAATCTGCTTTGCATTTCTAATATTCAAACCACAACTACAACTCCTGTCCCCACCCCATGTACTTCCCTTGTTTTACCTTAACATCCCCATACAAAAATCCTAAATTCTTTTTCTCCCAAAAAAAGGCACGCTGCTTTTCAGTTCCATAAAAAGAAGAGAGTCTTCCAGAGCAGAGGTCAGCAGTCTTCAAAAACGTCATTCCTGTTTGTATCAGTAAATCTTCCAAAGTGCCATCATCACACAAATCAAATAACAAATCAGGAGGTAGCACTGAGCAGCTAATATCAAGCCTTTCCTTTGTAAATCTGTTCTGTTCCGTATTGAAGAAATTAAAACTGTTCCTTAATTACACAAATTTCTAGCCCCAAATATTTTTT
This sequence comes from Pseudoxenodon macrops, assembly GCA_032467955.1. Classification (NCBI taxonomy): domain Eukaryota; kingdom Metazoa; phylum Chordata; class Lepidosauria; order Squamata; family Pseudoxenodontidae; genus Pseudoxenodon; species Pseudoxenodon macrops. Next base: position 10,455 of record JANHFT010008402.1, on the reverse strand, counting down.
AAACTTATGGGTGGGTGACACTTCCCAAGCCTGAATGAAATGCAGAAACACAGTAGAAAACAAGATGCATGGAATATTCATATCACCTAATTATTCACTCTTGAAGATGCATATGAATGTTTGTGATCATGAAGCATTATTTGATACATAACAAATGTTCCTGTATAATATTACATGGGATTGTATCTGGAATGAATTCAAACGTACTAATCAAGGTCTGGTGTGATGACAACAATATTTTAAACTTGAGAAAGGCTGTAGCTCCCAGATGTTCTATTATGAATCTCACTGGGTGGCCTTTAGGGAGAGTATGCCCTGCTTTGCTATAAAAATAGGTTTGCTATTTTTATAGCTAAATATAACATCACCACTGGCTGTTGTCTGCAGCTCCCAAGGTGAGCTCCACTATACAAAACAAATACAATTGTAAACTGTAAACTTATCTCTGCAGAGGTGATGTTCCATAGGGAAGGAGCCACGACCTTCTTGGTCACGCTAGATGAAACTCCTTGGAAAGGAGACCCATAGCACCCCCTGCCTCCCCCACTCTGGTGGGTCAGATAGATATGACTGGGAAAAGACAATCTTCAAATAACCTGGTCCCAAACCATTTAGGGTGTAAGGTGATAACCAGCACTTTGAATTGGACCCGGGAGCAAATCAGCAGCCAATGCAGCTCTTGAAGGAGAGGTAACACATGCGCAAATCTAGGCTTGCACAAAACTATGCGGGGTGCTGCATTTTGAACCTTCTGGATACTTTTCAAGGACAGCCCCATGTAGAGTATGTTGCAATAATTAAGATGGGAGATGACGAAGTCGTGAGTGGCTGTTAGCAGGGATTGGTCCAGGAAAGGGCTTAACTGGCCCTCCTGGCCACAACTGCCATCCGCTTCTTGAGCAGGAGTCTTGAGTCCAGGAGAACCCCCAGATTATGTACCAGGTCTGTCTGGGGCAGTGCAACTCTATCCAGCACCAGAGATGGCAATTCTCCATGGACTAAAGAACCCCCAACTCACAGCCTTTCTGTCTGAGCCAGGGCTCAGTTTCAACCCATTGCTCCCCATCCAGCCCTTACCAGCCTCCAGGCACTGTGAGAGGGAGTTCACAGCATCACTTAACTCACCAAGGTGCTCAGACAATATGCTGTGTGTTATCAGCATACTGATGAAATCTCAGCCCATGGTAGTAGATGATCTTGTCCGGTAGCTTTATGTAAATGTTAAACAGAAGCAGAAACAATTACCCAAATTGAGGCAACTATGAGTTATTCACTAATCGTTTTAATGCAATGTTGATCATAATTACTATTTTACAAATACTGACAAATTGGGCACCTAGATTCGGAAAAATACTTTCCCCCCCCCTCCATCAGAATTCCTAGATACTGAAGCTGTTCCCATTGTTGAGAAAACCAAATGAGAGCATTTAGGCAGCAAAATCCTTGGTTATTTAGCAACTTTAGAATTTGATAAAATTGTGGCTTGTCACTATAAGCTGCGGATAAATATTCAACCAGTATATTTTGAAATTGCAGTTTCCTACAAAGAAAATATGAGTGGTATACCTAATTGATATAAATACACTTTAGTATGAAACTTATATAAGGAATCTCAAATTAAGGGTTTCCCCTTAAATATACAATATAATATTATAAGAAGTATAATTTTCAGGGTAAAAGGACTTTTTTAAAAAAATAAAGAAATAGAATTTAATATAGATAGTCCTTGACTTACAGCCAGAGTTTGGATTGGAAAATACATTGTTAAGCAGAGCGGTCATTAAGTGGATCATCATATGACCATACCTGGTTTTACTATCTTTTTTTTTTAACTATAATCATTAAGCGAGACATTATCAGAGGTGGGTTCCTACTGGTTCGGACCAGTTCTACCGAGTAGGTAGTAAGCCGCTGGTGACGTCACGGAGCTGGTTCTGGTCCGTGAATGCCACCATATTTTTTTGGGAATTTCTTTTTGGGGGGGTTCGGGTTTTTTTCTTCTGCGTATGTGCAGAAGCTGAGTTTCCGGCACT
>JANHFT010008400.1:28095-38209 GCA_032467955.1 Pseudoxenodon macrops | reverse complement strand
AATCAACCAATGGAACAGCTTGCCTTCAGAAGTTGTGGGAGCTTCATCACTGGAAGCTTTCAAGAAGAGACTGGACAGCCATCTATCAGAAATGTTATAGGGCAGTGATAGCAAGCCTGTTCTCCAGACCTCCACCACCTGCGGCAGAAGAGCAGCTGGCGACGGTGTGCGTGCCCACAGAGAGGGCTCTGCATGCCATTTTGATACGCATTCCATAGGTTCGTCATCAGTTATAGGGTCTCCTGCTTGAGTGGGGGGTTGGACTAGATGACCTACAAGATCCCTTCCAATTCTGTTATTCTATGCTTCTAATATTTTACCTGCCATGCTGAGTCTATGATACTCAACTTCAAATGATTTTTTGCTTTCCATCTCATTGAAGCAAAATGCTCCAAACTAATACTCCACTGTTTTGGCCCCATTCCCTGGGGGGCAAGCCCAACTGAATTCAGTGGGGCTCCTGAGAAGGCAACACTAAGATTTTGCATTGAAAATCAGGCAGCTCTTCAACCGTCTGCACGCAAACCCCACGAGAACCGGGACTGCAGCTTTAACATGGCCATTCCAGCTTCCGACTTTCATTATAATTTATTCATTGTGAGCTCTATCTTTTATGTGTGGCGAAATAAGCAAAAAACCCCGGGATTGGACCCTCGCGTTAAAAAGCTGCCAGGCTACCCTTGAATTTGACTCAAAGGCAAGCCCATCGGGATTTATTTTGCGATGATATTCTAAACAAAGGAACGGAGGCCGGAATTGGTTTTGAGATCGTCATAATTAACTATCGCGCTGATGCCCGACGCGCTACCACAGCACGTCCATCTCTTGTCTTTAGCCAACCCACTCGCCTTTTCTGTCGGAGGGTGAGGAAAGCACGCGCCAGCTTTGCCTTTAACGCACTGCGTAGCAGATAAAAACCGGCCGAAGGAGGTGCAGGTGAACAGGTGATTCGTGGGGCTGAAGTCGCTGCAGCGTCTAGGTAGATTGCCGGAGAAGGGTGAGCACGGCGGGCAGCTCCTCCGATGGAAGTCTCCGCAATGCAAAATAGGGAGCGGGGGAGGCTGGCTTGGCTATGGTTAGGGAGTCACAAGCAGCCGCTGCAGCGACGGGAGGGAGCAAATGGATGAAACCGAGAAAGCGCTTGGCGGTGAGGGATGCCGGAGCGGATGCTGCGCCACTGGCTAGACGGATTAGCAGTGTGTGAGTTTTCCCCGGGGAATAAAGGACCCGCGAGGCCCGGCAACCACCGGCAACCCTCCTTTGGAAGCCGGGCCGTGGCGGGGGAGCTTCCTTGGCGGAGCCGATTCCTGGTTTCCGGAGCTTTTTTTCCGGGTGGCCCCGCCGGCCATGTCTCCTGGCAGGGTTTGGCGGCGCTGCTGGATGGGTTGGCAGAGACTTTAGGCCTTTTTCAATTTCATCCTTCGGCCTTCAAGGGTTAAAGATTCCGAGGCTGCCGCGCAACCTGGCGCGTCCTACTAAAGGGAGCGATCCTTTCGGGCGAAGGACGGGGGCAGGGGGACCTAATTCCCCATAATCGCTCCTTCAAGTCTGACTGGGACTGGTAGCAGGCGCTGCTTTCCTTCTGAACACGCAACCGTGTATGCAGACGTCGCCTCTGCCTTCATGCGTGTTTAAAGTTGCCAAACTGCTTGGAGATTTGAGATAACAAAATCGGAGGCAAATCAGTCATAATATAGAAAATCGGTAAAAAGGTCACGGACAGTCTGGAGGGATTGTCTACCAACCCTGTGCCGGTGAAACCAAATAAGTTGCTGGGCCGATTTTTATGAAAAGAGCCCGTCCAAGTCTGTTCTGAGTCACACAGCCATACTGCATTACAGCTTCCAATAGAAGAAAATATATGAGTTCAAGGATGAACTATGGAGTCATTGGTGCTCTCTGGCCTTGGTAGTTTACAGACATTTCCCTACCCAACTAGGGAACTATCCGTAGGGCATTGATGATATCTATTTGGGTAATGAAATGTCTGACACAAATAAACTAATCTCAGAAAGCCTGGAGGATTTCTCATTACACAATCTCCTTACCTTACTTTTGGAGGACAGAAGTACAGATAGTCTTCGACTTACAACAGTTCATTTAGTGACCATTCAAAGTTACAATGGAACTGAAAAAAGTGACTTATGACCATTTTTCACGCTTACAACCATTGCAGCATGCCCATGGTTGTGTGAACAGAATTGAGATGCCTGACAACAGTTCCACAGTTAAATTTGGTGGTTTAATCAGTTTGTATTAGGAAATCCCACAATATTTTAACTTCATTTTCAGCTACATTCTCAGCTTTATATTCCCACCAATTTTTCATTAATGGCCATGAAATCAAGCCTTCAGTTTCTTTTTTCTTTATATGTTCTAGTTGTAAGCCATTGCCAAGCTTTGTCCTTATCCACTTTCCTCTGTCTTTTGTAGAAATTGACCATGCAATGTTTTTCCTTGTCTGCATTCTATTCTTGTTTTTATTACATAATTTTGATATTGTTTTGTTTCCTGAAAATTTAATAAGTTCCAATTTTTAACTTGCATCAAGTGCTTGTTCCTGGCTGTCTTATGTAAACAGCCAATGCATGTTTTTTTGACTTGAAGTAAACCTGTGTTTTTGCAGGGCAAGTATAATCTATTGATATTAACAAAGGAATGTAATACTAGTGAATAGTTATCAGTTGGAATAGTCCAGGAATGGGTATTGCTACAGTCAAATCTACCCAGAGACTGAGTCCTCCAATGTTAAATTACTTCCTCTTGCCTCACTTCCTCCAGTTTTTCGGCTCAGTCGACCCAAGAGAGACGTATTTTAAAGCAGCTCTATTCCTGGACTATTATTTCTACTTACCTAGTGTCTTTTCTGTGAGTTATTTGGTTCAGCAAGGAGGGTTTGGTTGTTAAACTTAAATAGTTCACCATTTAAAGGGGATAGTAAGCTTTGTGAGGCTTCCAGGCTTATTATATTACTTAGTAGAGGCTTTTTAGCCTTAGTAAAAGAACCGCCGCCATTTTGAATTTTTAGTAATTTGACGAAGGGGAAAGCTCTCTGAGATAATCAGCAGGTTTTCTCACTTTTGTGAAGGTTTCTGGTTGTTTTAAAGATCACTGAGCTAACTGGCTTCTTTTTGCCGTTTTCTGGCAAGGCATTTTTTTTCAGGAGCCATTTTGTAAGCACACTTTTCAAGTGTTTTGGAGCTTCAGGGAGTGGCCATTTTGGATTTGCCTGAGTTAACCAGCATTGTTTTTAAAAGGGATTTTCTTGTATTATTATTGCTCCTCAGCTGGCTGATTCAACAAGGAGGAGGTCAATGATCTACAGAGGTGTGAGTTGAATTTTATTGTTTTTCCCTGGATTGAGGACTTTTACCTCTAGGAATGGCTCCACATAGGTTGCTTAGGAATGCCATCCATTAAAGCAGTTTCTTTTTACTTTTAACTGCTTGTACTTGTGTTGGCTTGCTCAGTTGGGTCTGGCAACTGCCACCACTGCTAACCACGTGCTTGCTTGCTGGCCATCCTGAACTTTGATAGAGCCTCAACTGGTCTTAAATGATTAAAAAAAATAGTTAAGTCAATCAGTGCAGCTATTATGTTAGTAACACGGTTGTTAAGTGAATCTGGCTTTCCCATTCACTTTGCTTGCCAGAAGATTGCAAAAAAATGATCACCTGATCCTGTGACACTGCAACCGTCATAAATATGAGTCAGTTGCCAATCTTCTGATCAAGTGAGCATGGCAATGCTGCAACAGTCATAAGTGTGAAAAACAGTCATAAGTCACTTTTTCAGTGATATAACTTTGAACAGTCGCTAAATGAACAGTTGTAGGTGGAGGATTACCTGTATACATATATAAAGTTACGTAAAATTATCTGAGATTTCTTGGTTTAAAATATTTTTTGGAGCCTAGAGGTCATAACTTTGTTGCCTGTGTTCATCATTAAACACAAATTTCAATTTCAGTCAATGATTAGTGAAAATAATATTCCACCCCCTTTTAATTCATGATCCCCTGAAATCCATCCAAGGAGTCAGTGTACTCCAGGTTAAAACCTCCTGATACAGTAACTCTTGTCCTGGTTTATTTGTTCATACCTGAGCACTAAATGTAATAACACACAGTTTCATGCTGTTCTTGCAATAGAAAAATCTAAATCTAAACCCTAAATTAGCTTGTTCACTTGAATTTTCAGGAGTGATATATTTAAACTTCAGGTGGCTGAACATACAGGTGGCTGTGCAGATGTAACACATCCTGCGCACTGGACAAGAAATCGCTAATGCAGTGTTGTGTTGACTGCAGTCAGAAAATGATGCCTGTTCTCAGCCTACAAGGAGTGAGAAATAATGTTATTAAAAGAAAAGGAAGATAATTCATTAGAAAACATCAGAGTGGCAACAAAGACTTATTGTGGGTTAGTTGTCCTTTCTGCAGTTGTATTTTTAGTATTATTCTAAATGCACTTAGGGTTCTAAATGCATTTGAAGTCATGTTTCCTTTCAGCCAAATGCATTATGTCTTCTCTCTGTGATGTTTTTACTCCCCTTTTGTTGAAGTCTCTTTTTACAAGAGAAGCTATACTGGAAATGTACAGCTCTTCCATAATTTACAAATACAGACTTAAACATAAAAATAAGTTTATAAATGTGCAGCAAGTCTGACTTAACTAGGCTTCCAGAAAAAGCTCATTAATTTCTCAAAGTATATCTCTATTCAATCCACTCCATTTTTAGCCTCCCATTCAGTTTGCAATTTGCTTTCAATTCTTTCTCTGTTGTTCTATGCCTCTATAAAACGCTGCTTTCCAAAACACGGAAGAGGGTTCCAAAATACTGTTGGAAGAAATGTCCATCTAGGTTTAAGTGGGGGGAAAAGACACTGGAAACATGGAGACTGCTTGGAAAGTTGGTTTAATGGTGGACAGGAGCACATGGCTTCAGTTCTTGAACAGAAAAAAAAGGGGATGCTGAGAGTGCCTTGGTTTTATGCCCTCTGTTGGCCATTGTCTTTGAGTGTGTATTCTGATTGGTTGTCAGACTCCCATGGGGCAATGCAGGGACAACTCTGTAGGCTGTGTTTTGAGTTCATGTTTGGCTGAGCCTTGCTAGGTGGTGATGTAATGAAAAGCCTTTGGGCAATTCCTAATATGGCTCTGTCTGAAGAAGGTAGATCTTTATGTATAACAAGGGGGGGCTGAGTTTCTGCTTCTGTGAGTTTCTACTTCTCTGTTAGGGGAAATATTTTGCCTTCTTAGTATATCGTAAAGTAGTATATCCCAAAGTATTTCATTCCTCAAGGAGGGAGGGAGGTGCTAACTTCCTTCAACACCAAGAAGTACTTTTTTGTTAACCTGTTGACTATTTACAGTGATTAGACATACACCATGCTCTCCTTGCTTACATGTTGTAGATTGCCATAAATTGGAAAATTATATTGTTTGTATACATAAAAAATTGAATATGTAAGTAATATATGATACTTCAATTGAAAAAGTAAAATAATTTTAATACGGTGAAAGGACACTCAAAAAGTGTAAACTTCTTAGATGTCTTCTTAAGGTGATTAAGATGTGCATTCTTAAAGGTCCTCACTTTGTTAATATGATACTGTACATAAAAAAATGCTAAAATGTCTTCAGAAATTGAGGGTGTTCCAGCACTGGAGGTTTTAAAGAAAAGATTGGACTACTATTTATTGAAATGATATAGAGTCACCTGCTTGAGCAGGAGTTAGATTAGAAGACCTCCAAGGTCCCTTTCAACTCCCTTATTCTGTTCTTTCTAGGGAAAGAAAGAATGAACTCAAACCTCCATTTGAATCAATGCTGATACACTATCCTCTAGGTGGTTACTGGATGTAGTACAAGAAGCAAAATGAGATGTTTTTGCCTCCCTAAGGCCTTTATTCCCATTTTACACTCTTCATCCCTGAAAATGAGTGCCCCCAAATTGTCCCTCCATTTTTTAATGGTGCCAATATAATGATATTGGGAGACCTTCTAAATTTATGGCCTTTAGAAGATCATAGAAGCCAAGAGAGTCCCTAGCCTTTTAGAAGTTGTCCGTGTCTCTCTAAAGAAACACTCTTGAAAGGGTTGCATTAATCTAGAAAACATTTTTTTCAATTGAGTGAATCAAGTAAAGGTTGCATGTCTTTTGGATAACCTTTCTTCTCCTGTTTCTCGGTTAGCTTTTCAAGATACTTCTCTAGAGAAGCAATTTTGCATGCCTCTGTCTTTGCAGCCAAGAAGAGGCTCTCCCAGAACCAAGAATCTGGCCATTTCCCTCTCCTTTTCCAAAAGAAACCCAACCCATTGTTTCTGTGAATGCTTTTGTGGCATCAGTGAGATATGATTCCAGTGTACGGTACCTGTGTTTGTCAATTGATTCTCTTTTAATTGAGCATCTGTTTTATATGTGGTAACTGAGTTTTAATTAATCAAGTTATACTTTGGCCTTTGTTTAAATACTTTAGTGAATGTATATTATGGGATCTTAGCATATGCTTGCTAATAGTCAAAACAAAAAGAAATATTGTGGGAACCAAGGTAATCCCAACAGGTAGCAGTTGCGGGAGGAAATGAGTGACCAAGCACCCTGCCAGCTACTCCTATTGGACAATGTGACTGGTGATATCTGAGGAGGAAAATATTTTCTCTTAACTAGGGAAAAACTGTGGGAACGTTTAGAGTTGGTTTTCACTAGCTGTGCCAATATGATGTATCCAATAAACATTCTTTGAGGAATCTACTTGCCTTGGAATTCTGACTTCAGCGGATACATTACTTAGAACGTTGACACCTAATTTAATAATTTAATGTTTTATTTGGTTGTTTGGAGAACTATTTTTTTAGTGTAGTCTCCTAGTCTCTTCATTAGTTGTGCATTGGATTCTGCTGAATCCTGCCTCGAAGGTGGAATCAATATGTCAGAGTGAGAAATGGGATTTTTGGATTTCAGTAATCAGATTATACTCTGTCCAGGTTGATTTTGTGATTGGCTGCCCATTGGTCATATATCTCTCCTATAGACATTTCCCTGTAGATGCCCGCCTTTACTCAGCCATCTCCTTTATTTTTGATCCTGAAATTTAACTGACGGAAAATTATGGAACATTTGAAAATGAAAACAGATAGATTAGCTCAGAAGTGTTGCCTGAGATCCTGTACAATATCTATTCTACAGCGTTGCCTTCAGGTTTTTGTTGCTTGGCTACTTTCAGACTTACATTTCTACTTTTTTTTTATCCATGCAGGTGAAGAAAGCAGAATTGTGAAGAAGTCAAGATGGATCTTGATATGTTAAACATGTTTGTAATAGCGGGAGGCACTTTGGCCATTCCCATTTTGGCATTTGTGGCCTCCTTCTTCCTGTGTCCTTCAGCACTGATCAAAATATATTATTGGTAAGCTTTTCATTTTACTTGGTATCAATTTCAGCTGCTTTTATAGAAAAATATGCAGCTACTGATATTTGATTAATTAGAATGAAGAAAGTTTCAAAGAGGGTTCTTGCTTTCCACCATGTTTTATATCTGCTTTCTTGGCACTGCAAATTCTAAAAACTGGAGAATTTATTTTATTTATTTATTCATTTATTTTGTGAAGCATGTATAAGATAACAGATATATGTATAAACATGATTATGAATACATGAATGGATAAGAATAAATGGGGACAGTAGGACAGGGACGGTAGGCACATTGGTGCACTTATGCATGCCCCTTATAGACCTCTTAGAAATGGGATGAGGTCAACAGAAGACCTCATCCCATTCACCCCAAGGTTAAAGTTATGGGGGCTTGAGGTTGAAACCTGTAGTGCATTCCAGGCATTGACCACTCTGTTGCTGAAGTCGTATTTTGTGCAATTGAGTTTGGAGCAGCTCACCTTAGGTTTGTTTCTATTGTGTGCTCGCATATTATTGTGGTTGAAGTTGAAGTAGTCATTGACAGGTAGGACATTGTAGCAGACAATTTTGTGTACTACGCATAGGTCAGACTGAAGGCGACTTAGTTCTAAGTTGTCTAAGCCCAAAATTTCAAGCCTGGTGGTATAAGGTGGAACAACTTGTCTCCAGAAGTTGTGAATGCTCCAACACTGGACGTTTTTAAGATGTTGGATAACCATTTATCTGAAGTGGTGTAGGGTTTCCTGCCTAAGCAGGGAGTTGGACTAGAAGACCTCCAAGGTCCCTTCCAACTCCATTATTCTATTCTATTCTGCACTGGTATATTTCCTAACAAAACAATAGAAGTCATTTAAAATAAAATCATAATGCCCTGCTGTGATAATCTATGAAAGTGCCATGGGTGATGAATATAGTGACTTTCTGACCAAAGACCAACTCTGGGCTTTGGTAGCTGTTAAAGATACCAAGTGTTCACTTGATAGCTATTCAAAATGAGAGAAAAATAAGGACAGGTAATCTGTGATGAGTTCAAAGAGCTATCGGAACACCAACAGGAGTACTAGAAAATATTATAGTTCAACAGGCATCTGTCCTTGCAAAAGGTCAGTCTTCTCTATGCATTTGCTATGCAAACCTTCCAAATAAAAGTCAATTTTCCCCTGGTAATCATCATGCTTAAACTTTTCTCTGCTCTTTATCCAAGATCATCTGTGTTTCCTTCAGGTCTCCCGACTTCACAGTAACCATGTAAACTAACCAATTGGCCCTTTTTTCCTTCTTCTTGGAAATAACTCTTTTGTCTTTAATGTAGTTGCAACAAATAAAAACCTCCAGACTTTTCTCGCCAGAAAGCCAAAAAGGGAGTTGCTTGATAAATTGTTTTCCTTCCACTAGTTAATTACATTTGTGGGGCCAAGTATTTTAAAAGGAAGATTCTCAGTTTATATAGCCTGATCTTTATCCCTAGTAGAATTTTTGTGCTTGTGTAATTTGTCACTGTTGGCTTTAGTTAATTGTACGTGTTTCTAATCTGAAATTTGTCTTAATGTTCTGTATTGTTTTTAAACTTTTAAATAGGCATGTTTTGCATATTCTGTTTATGTTTCTCCCATTGTATCCTATTTTGTATATTCTTTTCCTTCCTTCCTTCCTTCCTTCCTTCCTTCCTTCCTTCCTTCCTTCCTTCCCCATTTTGCTATACTACTTTTCCCTAATGTCCATAATTTTGCCTAATTTTGGTATATTAGAATAGGTATTTTAAATACTGTATATGCTTGCCAAAAAAAGAAATTGTGCAGCCATCTACTAGATAGAAAATAAAAAAAACAACAGAACAAAGGCCAAAGGTGATAACATTTAAAAAGTCATAGATGAGAATGTGGTCTTAGAAGAGAAACCCAGACTATTCAGCTAAGTGTTAACACCTCACTAATCTTCAGAAATGGGTTTTTGGCTTTGAAAATTGATGCCACGATGTCCCTGCTCATTTTTTAGGTGCCACATAAACCTTTCTGGCTTTTAAGGAGATATAATGAGTACCAGCATCAGTGACCCATTTTTTTTCTGCCTCGGTATTGAATAATTAAGATGTAGATACCCGAGATGTGCTCTGCGAATGTGTCAGTCTGTTTGATGATAACATACGGCCTTCATCCCTCAGTGGAGTTAAAGGAAGGCTGTCTCCAGTTTCTCGTTGTCTTGTCCTTGGCTCAGCTTCCTCAGTCCTTTGTAGGCACTTTTACTCCATTCTCACTTTGTGGCAAGGCTTTCAACAAGCCCCAACTGCTCTTAGCTAACGGCCGTGTTTTACTCAGTAAAAGCTTCACTTGGTTGATTTTCCCCCCCCTTCTACAAAAACAGCAGTGGAACTCACTGGTTGGCTTCTCTGTGATGGCACCTCTGCAATGCTAGTTCAAGATGTTTGGAAGTCCTTGGGCAGGATGTGAAGTGGTTCTTCCTTTGTGTCAGCCTTACCAGGTGGAAACACACACCAGATAAGCTAATTCTATTCTATTGTAAAAACAAGGTTAAAAAAAGGGATGCGGTGGCTCAGTGGCTAAGACACTGAGTTTGTCAATCAGAAAGGTCAGCAGTTCAGTGGTTCGAATCCCTAGTGCCCCGTAATGGAGTGAGCTCCCGTTACTTGTCCCAGCTTCTGCCAACCTAGCAGTTCAAAAGCATGTAAAAATGCAAGTAG
>JANHFT010008400.1:0-10758 GCA_032467955.1 Pseudoxenodon macrops | reverse complement strand
TAGAAGCAAAATCCAAGATGGCGGCGCCCACGGAACCACTGACAGAACTGGCTCCGTGACGTCACCACGGAGTTACTACCTACTCTACAGAACCAGATAGAACAGGTAGGAACCCACCTCTGCTATGGGATCACCGTGGGCAGCACAGATGGAAATGATTGGACCTTGAATGATCCAACCAATGGAAAAGTCTGCACTGAGAATGCAGAGAATTCTGGTGTTTCAAATACAGTTCTTGGAATATAAGAAGAAAATGCTTCCCAGAGTTTTTAGACTTGCAACTTCTCAAATCCCCTAGCCATTGACCCTCCCCATTCTTCTCTGTTCATTAGAGTACAGGTAGTCCTCGACTTACAACAGTTCATTTAGTGACCGTTCAAAGTTATGACAGCACTGAAAAAAAGTGACTTAGGGCCGTTTTTCACATGAATGTTGCAGCATGCCCATGGTCACGTGGTCAAAATTCAGGAGTTTGGCAACTGACTCCTATTTACGACGGTCTCAGTGTCTGGTGATCATGCGGGTTACCTTTTGTGATCTTCTGACAAGCAAAGTTGAATGGGGAAGCCAGATTCACTTCACGATTGGGTCACCAATTGTGTGACTCACTTAACTGTGACAAGAAAGGTCATAAAATGGGGCAAAACTGACTTAACAAAGGTCACATTTAGCAACAGAAATTTTGGACTCAATTGTGGTCAAGGACTACCTGTATAGGCAAATTTTCTTTAAGTGTGTAGATAGTAGTATAATCTGCTGGGAGCAGTCCCCATACATAGAGTATACCAATTTATACTGTATTTGATGGGCTTTTGTAAGCTTAATGCATTAGGTTAACAGCTCCTTTAATATGATATGTTTGGTATAGCTACAAGATACAAGAACCATGTATACTCCGTAGCAAAGAAGTATAATGTATTTGTATTTTTAATAGAACTGTACCGGTAAAACAATGTCCATAGAGACTTTGTTTCTCACCTCTGCATTACAGAACACATCTGCCATAATTCCTTCATCATTTTATACTATTAAAAATATTTGAGTTTTTGCTTTGTTTTGTATTCAAGTAGTCTGTTCGTGATTGGGAATTGTGATCCATGCACATCTGAAAGGTACAAAGTTAGGACAGGCTGTTGCATTCCCAGGAAGGTGTTTCCCCCCCACCTTGTGCGTAGTAGAGGTACATATTTACCAAACATCTTTTACATTATGATGAGGAAATAACTACAGCTATTGGTTTATTTTACTAATGTCCACCTATCATGCAGCTATTAAAGTATCTCTAAGAAAACTGATATCCCTAACTGGAGAAGTCCAATTTAACAGCTGATGAAGTAATCTCCTGCATTACCTAATTAATACCTTGGAGTGCTAATTTTTTTACTAGGACTTGCTCCTAACTGACCAACATTATTGGATGTCAATGCTTAGCTCCCTGTTGTAAAAATCTGTACTTGCTAACTTCTGCTGATAAAGATTCTGTGCAAAGATTAGCCAAGGAGTGTAACTTCAACTATTATTTAAGTTTTGGGCTTGATTCAGATAAGATGTTTGTATAATTTGAAAAATAACCATTATCATGGCAAATTACCTGGGAAAAGCTACTTTTAAAGGATCTTTTGGATATGAAAAACAAGTCTCCAAATTATTTGTATCAAATTATCAAATTTAACTATGCCTTTTCCCTACAAGCTGGACAAAAATATTTTGCTATTCAATTCTAATAATACAATACACACAGACAGATAATAAAATGACTTTAAAACTAATGTTTATTAAACCTATGAAAATAAATATTAAGTTCTATTGATTTAAACTAAACTAATATCTAATTATAATAGTAATCACCTTGCTTTAAAGTGATATCTAACATACTACAAGACTATGATTTAAAATGAAATATATCGAAACAGCAAAAAAACACCCTATGATCAGAAAATAGATATTGCTGGCCTGGTTAACATTTCTTGTCAATTAGATTGTGATCTTATTCAACATCGCTCAGAAATGGTTTCTTTGTAAAACTGGGAGGTCAGGCTTAAACTGATTTACATAGTAACCTTGAAAGTAAGAGATGGATACGGGTGCTAGGAATAAGCAGTGAAGAAAGATGTTTGATGGTTCACCGTCCCAAGGTCCTGAAAGTTATCATTCCTCTAAGACAGTGATGGCCAATCTTTTTGCCATCGCGTGCCAAAAGCAGGGAGAGCAGGGGGGGGGTCGCGCACACGTGTGTCCACACCCATAATGCAATGCCCTCCTCCTGCGTGCACAACCACATGCCCCCCCCCGCATAGGCACGTAGGCCTCACTCCGGTTGGACCGTTTTTCGCCCTCCCCAGGCTTCAGATGCCTTCCTGAAGCCTGGGGAGGGTGAAAATGGCCTCCCCCTGCCCTCTGGAAGGGTGAAAATCAGCTGGCCAGCGTGTAGTAGAGGTAGCTTATAATGGGTGTGGAATAATTGGTTCGAATTTGTTAGATTTCTAATATTTTCTATTTGTGAAAGTAATACTTTTGAGTATCTACAGTGTATCTCATGCAGACAGAAGTCCCTAAGTAAAGGACATTTATTTTGTCCTACTCTTATATTATTTTGATGTCTTAGAGCCGTAATGCCGAACCTATGGCACACGTGCCTGCGTGCTGGAACTGACATAGGGCAACGCCTCGCATACCCTCAGATATGGCTCCGCGTGCCATCTGTGGCACACGTGCCATAGGTTCGCCATCACGGTTATAGTTCCATTACTTTGCCTCATTTCTACCATTCACATATTACTATATATTGCTAATTTACTTTGTAACATTCATAGCAAATATTCAAAAATAATTTTTTTACACCACATATAAACAATTGCTCCATTTTTAAAATTCTAATCTACTAATTTTCATACCCATTGTTGATTATATATTTTAAAACACTTAGTTCATATTCTTTTTCTTTCTGTTCTCTTTTATCCTTTGTCTTTCACCCTACTCCATATTTTAATCTCCTTTTTTTCTTTGGTTGTCTCCCACATATTTCTTTTAATTCTCTCATTTCATCTGCTCCACGATCCATTTCCCCCCCTACTCTAGCTTCCTCTCCCCTCTTTTTCCCCTTTCGTTGTTTTGTTTTGTTCTTATCTTTTCTAGCCCCTTCTTCTTTTCCCCTTTTGCCTTTCTTTTCCTCCCATTTATTTCCCATACCATCTAAGATCTTCCCCTTCTGTTCTAGACTCTTTGACCCTCAATATTGTTATCATCCCTTTATTATTTTTTCTTTCTTGTTGCTTGTTTTCCAGTTCCGCTGTTTTTTCCACCTTTCCAGGATTCTTTGTATTTTCTTCATACATCTGGCTTGCATCTATTATTTTTTGTATTATGTTCTCCAGCTTTAGTTCTATATGATCCATATTGCCAAGTAATTCCTTCATCTCCATCCGTTGCTTTTTTATAATGTCCTTAATATCCTGATGTATCCGTTCCATGCTTTTGTTCACATTTATTCTTCTTTTTACAGTCCAACCAAATTCAAACAAAAGTCTGGGGGTTTTACCACCTTTTCTTCCTTCTTTTAGATTTACTCCATTATGTTGTCCAAAAGAAACAAAAGTTCCAAGGATTACACCATTTCTTTACTTTTTAAAATAGCGCTCCTGTTTCTGTATTCTGTTTCTCTTCGTTATTCCTGTTGTCCAATTTTATAATCCAAATTTGGTTATTTTATATTTATTATTCCAATGTATATGGTGAGTAAGTAATGATTGTTTGATTATAATAAAGTAGAGACAAATCCCGGTTCAAATTTCAATGCTTTTAAGAAAGCATCTTTTCAAAGCCACATCTTTTTTTAGAGATTCAGACAAAAACGTTTTTTTTCCTTTATTTTGAAAACGTTCTCTTCACACCTTTTTACTGTGATTGTTCCGCTGCTAGCACTTAGCTTCCATATTCTGTCCCCTCGTATTTCTTGGGTTTATTATTTGTTTTTTAAGAAAGATTTTGCCCAGATCACAAGCCACTCACTTTTCCTTTTCCCCTCCTGCTCCGTCTTATGTTTTCTGCTGTTTTTTCAGCTACAAGGCAGCCATGTTTGCTGCCGCGGCTGAGGGGCCTTTCAAGCTTAGGGAGGGGGGATGCGGGCCCCCTCTACCTTCCTGGCAGTCCCCCTTTGTGGCAGGCCAAAATGCAGGGATGTTCAGGGATGATATTTGGAATGCTGACACTTTGCTTCACCCCCTTCTGGGGGTTTATAATCCCAATCCAGACCCTCGGGCGTGGAGAGTTTGAAGCTGGCCACAGAGCTTGCGGTCCCAGCTCCGATCTTGCCAAAAGCAAAACCGGAAGCCCCCTTCCCCCCACAGCTATCTTTCTGATTTTACATCTACATGGTAGATACATTTTCATTTTTTAATTACTAGGCATGTGAAACTGTTAGTTAATTTTTCTCTGGTAATACAATAGGCTTCTGTTTTCCACATTTTCTTGCACAGCCCTTTGCTGTCATAAGTCTCTAAATAGTTTATATCTTAACTTAGTTACTTAACACAGACTGCAAATCTTGAGTGTTCAAGAGTCGGATTGCCCAGCCAGCTCTTAGAAATGAATAAATGAACAACATAATAATTTTTTTTAATAAAAAAAGAATGTTGTACCCTGGCCTCATTTTTTAATATCTCTTTTTGTATTCATAGATACTGCAGGGTCTTGTTGATGTTCGGATTCCACATAATGACTTTTACCGAAAATGTAAGTGCTTTTTTTTAAAAAAAAAGAAACTTTGCATATTTAAAGTACTAGAATCCACTAACACTGGATGGAAGCTGCATAACAAAACAATAGCCAACAGAAACCTTTAGCTTTGAGGACCCAGGCAGAATAATCTGAAATGGGTGTTTTAGTACATTTGATTTCTGAAGCCTCGGCTAACAAATTGCTTGTGTGCTTCCTTTCTTCACTGCAATTTGGTTCTAGCTTTGAGTAAATATTTGGGGGACAAAGAGTAAAAACTTTGAAAATGTTGCAAAGTCTTTTTATATGTTATAACCACAGGGGGGAAAAAATCTGTCTGTGTTTGTTTTCCAAGTAAATGTAATTTTTCTGCACCGGAATTAATCAGTGAATGAATGGCTGGGTTTGTTCCCTAACTCGCTTAGCCTTAGCATTTTCTCTAGATTTGCCCAACGCATTGAATCATAAACTGAGGGACCCTCCTTGCCCTGGCATTGTTGTTTCACCAAGTGACATTGTTAAGTATGCCTTGTCAGTAAATTGTCTGAAAAAGCTTTTGTGCCTCTCTGCCTGTGCAGGCTCTCCTCCTGCTAACCTCAGCAATAATTTTCCTTTTTTGTGCTGTCTCATTGACAACAGTCTGTTGCCATTATTTTCTTTCTGGGTGAAAATCTTGAAGTTTGTTTCATCCTAATTGGAATTCCATGTTGCTTTGGGTGGACTGATTTGCTTCCTTCTTCCTCACTTCTTTTTCTCTTCTGTAAAGTGTTTATAGCGGTGACAGATGAAGAGTCATTGACTTCCCTCAAAAACAACATGAGCAAGATCAAAGCTACAACACAGATTATCTGGGGAAAACAAGATCAGGTATATCAGTTTCCCTCTGGGGTTTTTAACCAAGACCAGTCTGTGCTTTTTTGTGTGTGTGTGTAATATTGCCTAACTCACTTGTGAACTTTACCTCAAAAGCAGTTTTAACATGATGTAACCTGTCCCCCTGATTTCCCATTAGATTTCATGCAATTTGTAGCCTGAAAATTAATAGGTTTGCAATTTCTCTCTCCTTTTTCAGGATATTATTTGCTACATTTTTCATATTTCTATGCCGTCACACCCCAAAACAACTCTGGGTGTCTTTATAGATTAAAAACAGTAAAAACAACAACAACAACGACAAAACATCAAATATAAGTGGCATATCAAGGGAAACCCACTATGCATGTTGGTCAAAAAACACACCATGCCTCCATTGCAACAATCGAAATGTCTAAAAGTCCGAAAGTTTGGAAGACTAAATCTCTGTCTTTGGTGACTGACCAAGATTGGATCCTGCAGAATGTCAATTCCCCATCTGTTATATTCTTCTTGGGAACAAAGATGTCATTTAACACTAAGCTCTGTCATTAGCGAGAGAGATATTGCCATGACAATGATAAGGAGTGTTGCTATTCTCTGACTTGTAAACAGACTTAAGAAATGGTGGCAAATGGAGAAATGATTTTATATGAAGGAAATAGAGGGAAGAAAAGAGGGAAGAGCTGGATGAGCCAGAATGAGAATGGGCCTAAGTCAGGGGTGGGTTCTAATTTACCTTGCTGGTGGTTCGCTGCCTCCCGCGCTGCATGGGTGTGCCTTGCGTACGTGCGCGCGCACTGTGCACGCGCACATGCGCAGTAGAAAAAAGCCCCAAAAAATTCAAAAAAAAGAGGCCAAAAACAAGATGTCGACACATGCGCAGTGCCGGAAATTTGCCTTCTGCGCATGCGCAGAAGAAGAAAAAATCTGAAAAAAATTTTTTTTTCAAAAAAAAAACACCCCAAAAAAGATGTTGACGCCCAGGGAACAACAGAACTGGTTCTGTGACGTCACCAGTGGCCTACTACCTACTTGGTAGAACCGGTCAGAACCAGTAGGAACCCACCTCTGGCCTAAGTATATAATGGTACACAGTCATAGTCTCCAGCAACCTTTCTTCAAAATACCCAATTCTGGCATAGAGCCCATGTCTTTCTTCTGCTAACCATCCCAAGCTGTAACAAGCATGGACAATCTAACAGCCTATGGTGGTTTTGACCCACAAAAATTGAGTAATAAAAGATACTTCATATATCAATTGTTGCCATGATACAGAAACAATTCCTTTTATTGGGGGTTCTTGGTGCTCTCTGAGCTTGGTGATTTTCTTGTAGACATTTCATTATCCATAGTAGGTAAACATCAGTGCTAGACTAGCCCTGATGATGTTACCTATTTTGGGTAAGAAACATCTGCAAGAAAACCAGAGAGAGAGCACCAAGGATCCCGCATTTCAACCTTGAGCTACATATATTCCCCCTTATGAAAGTCCATTTATGAAAACAAGTGTCAAAATTGTGGATTTTTTTTTTTACATTTCTTGTCTTAGTGTTTCCTTGTGCAGTCAAATTAGTTCCCTTGTGAGCCAACTTTGGTGCTGAGGCAATTCAGAATATCTTGCTGAATTCAAGGATGGCCAACATGGAGGTCACTTTTTCTTGGTTATCTTTTTCTCTCTAGGTGCTGGATGTTTCAGGAGCAGACATTTTAGCAAAATCAATCTCTGGTGCCCAAGTACATCTTCTGGAAAATTGCGGGCACAGTGTAATCATGGAACGACCCAGAAAAACAGCAAAGCTTATTATGGACTTTGTCACCGCCGGACAGAATGCTGAGAATAATAAGAAACTGGTTTGAACTTTTCCTATGGCTTTGCACCTAGATGTTTCAGTTGAGAGGAAATACTACTAATTTAATCAGTTCTCAGGGATCTTATTATACTGAACTTGGTGATCATGCCAAAATCCCTGAAGAAATCTGAATAATTCACGTATTTAATTAAGAAATCTTATCAGTGCAATGACTCTGGAATACTGAACAGCCTTCACATATATATGCTAATGATAATAAAGTCTTATAAAAATCTGCATTTCTAGATATTTCAAAGGATAGTGAAAGACTTGCAAGGTAGATGTGAAACATACTTTTCCCTCAAAAAACAGTCCTCTGTTTTTGATACCAATCACACATTTTAAAATGTCCAATTTGAATTGGATAATATGATTACTGCTAAGTAAAGTAGGAAAAAAACCACTGTCTTCTGTTGTTACTGTGCTTCTTTCTTGGTCTGGTAATGTTTCACTGAACTAAACATCAGAGAAAAAAAATGGCAAAGGGCAAATCCTTTTCGGACAGATTCCTACATGAGTTCTATGTTAATTCAAAAAATGTTCATCTTGCCTTTCATTTGGGCTTTACCGATACACTAGCATGTCAATAAGTGTTGATTATTGATATTATAAAAGCTAAAATATGACTGTGTCAGAAAATTCTGTATCATGGAATGCATTGGCCTCTTCTAGGTTTATGCAGTGACTTCATGCGATCTAACATAATATCTAGTTAATTGGAATGTAGATGGCAATTGCAATTGATTTTAAATATGTAGGAAAAATGGCCTAGAGCAAAATTTCAAACAGAGAGGGCCAAAGTGAGCTCCCATCTCTTAATATAGATAACTTTGTGGGAGGAAATGTTGTGACAAAAGGCTTGGATGATCCAGATATTCATTGAAGTACTGTTTGTATTAAGTTATGATTTCAGCCAAGAAAAAATATGCACCACATATTAAACCTATGAAAGTTTTCCTGAAGTGCAAGTCTTCAGTGTTTACATTGATTTATGAAGAAAGTGGTATTCCTCCACAGCTCCACAGTTTATATGTATGCACTGCCTTAGGAGAAAATTGAAATATTGATGTCATCTGGACCGATTATAATTGCAATAGTCAAGCACTTGTGAAGTAGCTAGATCTCTTCCTTGAAGGGCGAGTCATTGAGTATAAAACCTGTGCATGTGTGGTTGTATGTGCACACAAACATACTTATACACAGAGGTTAAATTCCATTAAAGTCCATGTGACTATTTCTGATGCAAGTGGTTAGCAAACTCCCTGTGAAGTGTAATCTTATTGTACAGCTAATAAAGCAAATGGAGCTCTCCCAAAGCCCTTTCTGGAGCCATTGTTTCAATCTAGATGGGACCTGATCCAAGCAATAACACTATATGTAAATAAATTTAAAAGTGGTCACGGTTTGCTTAGAATTGGGTGGAACTGCTTTTTCAGCTTCCCTTGCTGCCCCTTTTGATGAAATGTTCTACTGAGTAAATTATTTACTTAATGAATTCTGTAAATTCTGTGAATTGTTGAGTTCGGCTGGAGGAAGAGTAAAACTGAAATGTGCACCAATAAAGTAGAATTGGGGTATTCTAAATGTTTATTTGTTAGGCTCACCAGACTCTGATAAAATGAATTATTTATAAATCTTCTGCATCCTCTGGTTTTAAATTAATAACTAAAGAATATAAAGCATACAGCATTCCTTTTCCTGAGTATGCGTTCTCATTTCTGAGTACAGTTCTTTAGTGAACAAAAATTCTGTATCAGATTTAGAAAGTTGGACTTCTTACATCCTTGTAACTGCCCTTTCCCTTTTTATATTTATATGCAGGCTTGTGAAAACTCCTTCCCACCAAGAAACATTCAATGAACGTTGTTGTTCCACTGAGTAACAATTTGCAGCATATTGGGTATATGTAGTCCATACCCAATACCCAATACCCAATACCCAATAGAATGGCAGTTAAATGAGCGAACTGATTCCAAAGTAATTTGACTTTGAACAAAACTTGTATTTATTGTAACATTTAGAGAATATGTTAATATCAGGTGTGATTTCTGATTTTACAACCACTGCGGAAGTGAGATACCATTATATAATACTGTAGATTTGTTCCAATTAAAATACTTTATTTGTGACTGATTTCCTCCAATCAAATCCTTGCAATTCCTTGTATTTTCAACTTCTATTTAAGAATGCAATCAAATTACCTTGCAATGCATTTTCATTAGAGAGTCATGAATGGTCTATCTTTTTCTCAAATAGAGTTGGGGGAATTCAACTTCTATTGAGGAAAAACGAGAACCGGTGCATTTTATTCAATCACTGATCAGTATTTTCTAGAAGTAGCGTTTAAAAACCATACAAAACCAACAGAGAACAAGTCATTTTTAGTATGGTTCTCAGAAGCCAATGTACTGTACAAAGAAAGAATCAATTAAAAAGTCATTGAAATATCAAAGTCTTGAATTTTTGTGTTCCCCCCCCCCTGCCATTCTTTGTTTTGTTTCTGGTGTTCAGTCTGCAAATGCCACTGTTTGATAGTGAAACCTACCCAGTGAGCCTGCTAACACAGGTAGGTAGTCCTTGGCTTACAACCATTCAAAGTTACCATGACACTGAAAAAAGTGACTTACAACCGATACAACTGCAACCATCTTAACTTCCCCATGGTCACGTAATCAATTTTCAGGTACTTTGCGATTTGGCATATACAATATTTACAAGAGTCACACCGTCCCAGGGTCGCATCACTGCCATTTGCAAGCTTTCCAGCCAACTTCTGACCAGCAAGTCAAAGAGAGGAGCTGGATTTGCTTAATGACGGTGCTTCATTTGACTGCAGTGATTTGCTTAACTACCATGGCAAAAAAGGTCATAAAACTGGCCATGGCTCACTTAACAACCACTTCGCTTAACCACAGAAATTCTGGTTCCAACTATGGTTGCAACTTGAGGGCTTCCTGTAGTGATATATAACCCACCCACCCCCCAACAATGTAAAATTGTCTAGTTTGTGATCAATAGTCACAGTTGACTGAAGGGGTGAAGTGGGAGGTGGAGAGAGAAGTAAATATACTGGGGGGGGGAGAGAATAAACACAGTGATTGAAGTCCTACATTGGAAAGTCTCCACGGAATTACCATTTCTGAAAGATTAATAATGTACTTTTGAATGAATATGGAACCAGTTTCAGATTTTAGACCTCAAGATGCTCCTTTTCTTTTATATTTTCTCTCAATAGCTTCAAAGAAAGTAGTCTGTCATCTGCACCTCCACAACTGTCTGGTTTGGTTCTGCAACCCAACAAGACAGATTCAGACTTCAGAGAATAATCAGAACTGCAGAA
>JANHFT010008399.1:305681-317790 GCA_032467955.1 Pseudoxenodon macrops | reverse complement strand
ATTGATTTGTTAATTTGAGTTAACTTGATGGAGAAATGGAATTAATAATGGAACAAATATGAGACTATATATGTTATGCAGTTGTAAAAATATGAATATGTACTCTGACAGCAGAATTTATAAGTTGTGTATGTGTGTGGCATAAAGATTTAAAATTAAAAAACTATTTAAAAAAAGTAAAATAGCACAGAGGCTAACAGCTTCACCTAGTAAGAGCTTATTAATTCAGAGAAAAATGTTATTCTATCAACTATTAATCTCTCCCTCCTGCTTCTTTAACTGCAAGCTCTCTACATTGATTTAAGATTAATAAGCAAACCGTTAAGATATCAGTTATTAATTGCTTACTTCTAAAAGTTGAGTTGGAAAAAAATATTGCACCAATTTCAACTGTATTTGTAGGAAATGAAAGTTGAAAGATCTGACTATTTTTAAAAAGAAATACATTGACACAAAAGATTAAAAAGAATTTTATGAGGTAGCAAAATGTTAATATATATTTTATATTAATAAGGAAAAATATATATGAACTGTACTGTGAATTGTCAAAGTAATGGCATCTTTTATACATGATAATTGAGTTTATCTACTAAAATACTGGATGTATTTTAATTGTAGAATAATAATAATCAAATTATTTCTGTTATTTGTTTCAGATAACAGTTTCATTTATGACATCTGGTTACAAAGAAAAAAATCTTCAAATATGAGAAGCCTGTTGTTTTCAATTTATTTTTATGCAGATATTATCATCCTCAAAAATATTTGAAAACCAGTGCATAAACTAGAAATTAGTTAGCAGTGCAGCGGTTATGTTCAGTATAGGATGAGACATGTCTTCCCGGTATATGCAAATTCTCCAACTTAAATAAAACTGAAGCACACACACACACACATTAAATCTCACAAGATTGACAAACCTCATGGTGCTCTCATCTTAACACTTAATTATTTATTCATACATTTTTTATTATATCTTCTTCTCTGGGAGTTCAAAATGGTATGCATGGCAATCTCCTCCCCCCTCAGATTATCGCCAATTAGATTGGGCTGAGAGTGATTGACTTGCAAATGGTCACTCCACAGTGAGGTAGGGATTTAACCTTGATCTAAACCAATACACCACACTGTCCTTCTGGAGATATGGGACAAAGAATGTCAAAACTTAGTGAGGTTTGATGATTCTATAATATTTTGATTATTTTAAATACACCTTGGATATCAATACTAAGAACAACCTCCAGTTTTCTAGTAGGGTACAAATGTCCCTGTAGGAGAGACTGAATGTCACCATGAAATATTCTTGAGTTTTCGTGTGGGTTATTATAAACCTCAGCACAAACACAATTAAAATTACTAGGTTCTAGATTATTATTGGAAAAGCCCTCTATAAAACTTTGTTACCAAATATTATAATGAAAGAATGATTATGTTTCCTGTGTTTGCATATGTCAGCACAGGATTTTATCTAAGTATGAAAACTATTCCAAAAGTAATATTTATTGAAAAGGAAGCTTCCCCTTTGTCTTGTTATAGTTCTTTGAGAAAGTTTTGCATGATGGCCCTCAAGAAAAATTTGAAATGTGGACATGAAGTTATGGTAACAGAGGAGAAAGAAGTCAGGTGGAAGAAACTTGCATCAGTACAAACTCCAATATGTTGCCTCCAAATTAAAGATGTATCATATCTTAAACCCAATGCTTACATTTATTAGGGCTCAGTTCTTGTAAAATATGTATTTTTCTTTTCCAGAGAGTTTTCAATGAAAATTAAAAGATGCTGTTCTATTTCAAATTATTTGTTACCTTCAGCAACAGTGAGCAAATTATTCAGGTCTGCAGAAGACTGAACCAGAATCACTTCAGAATTCCTAACATTTCCTAGAGGCATAAAGGGATCATATATCTCACTGGAGAGGTCGGCAAGACTTAAAAGATAATGGCTTTGCTGGGTATACAGGCTTGAACCATAAACACAACAGTTCAGGATCTGCAGTAAAACAAATATATATATATATATATATATACATATATACATAATGAAATATCACAAAATTGTTCAAGAGAAAGCACCTATTAATGTTAAATCACTCTAACTTGAGCTTCTAATTGTTATGGAGACTACTAAATTAAACATGAAACTGCTTGAATAATTCCTAAAATAATATCTTTTAAAATATAAGGAAATAGCCATAATCTCAAATGGGATACTGAAATAATATTGAAAACTTGGTTCTATTTCACATTTGAAATACATCATGAATATAGAAAATAAATGGGACATGATAAGTTTGAAAATGTATCTAATACAAGAGCAATCGAAAATAATTAATAATGTCTATAGCACATGTGTTAAAGACAAGACTGGTGTCACAGTATGGGCAGGATCTCAGAGAGCTGTACACAGTCTGGCGTAGTTCATCAATCAAAACTATGTCTTTTTTTTGTAATTTTGTTTCGATTCAGTATGCCGCAATTCATATACATAGATATTAGGAAGTGAAGTATTTCGGTATGACCATTCATGCTTACCCTGTAAATATAATCAAGCAACGGAGTATTAGAAGAATACTGATTTTCAAAACTGGAAGTAAATACAGGCTCCAACAGTATCTTCACTGGCAATGTCATGCACCAGTCCAATAAACAAAGTAACAATGAGACTATAAACTAAAACAGAAAAATGTCCAAATATTAGTTATACTTACAAAGTTGAAAACCTGATTAAACAAAATAAAATTTACCAGGAAATATATGATATGCAATTAAAAGAATATGATCTGAAAAATCTATGAACAAATACTATTCATTCATCAGCAGTAAAGTTATTACCAGTAATCTATTTGAACTCTAAAGCTGAAATTTGCCCTCTTCCCTAAAAACAGCAATTATCAATTATACAAGCCAAATTGCCCAATTTAAACATTAGCTCTTCGTGTTAACTATGCAATATTGAGACAATATGAAGGTATCTAATCATTACACACCTTTTTATCACTTTCCACAGAAGAGTATTCTGCACTTGGTAGCAGAAATGCAATAGTGGCAACAAGGACCTGTGACAAAGCAATTTTTAAATACATTTACAGAAATGTCATGCATGTTTCCCAATCAGTCAAAGCATAGGGCAGTTCAAAAATCAGTGAAATATGAATTATTACTTCGTAATTATTTACCCTTTACCTTGTTTCTTCAACTCTGTTGCTTAAAATGATTACCAAAGTTTCTAAGAAAAAGAAAATTTTGTAGTAATGTGATTTTCTTTTCCTTCAGAGATTTGCAGTCAGCTAAATCTCTTGAATTTGCAAAGATGAATTTCAGCAATCAGCAGCTTAATGCCCAGAACATCCTGCAGCTTTTTATCAATGTTGCAATAGGTGATGATATGTTTATAACGAATAACGATTGTGTGAATGAACATATGAGTAGCTAAAATAGAAAAGGCAGTCCCAAAGATAGAAAAGTATCTCATTCCCGACTAATGAAATGAATAAAGATTCCCCTGACACTTAATTTCTGATGCCTTGATATACTTGGAATGTTTGCAAATGATGGACTTACATAAATTTTGTCCAACATTTTCCTGTTAAATGAAAGCAGGCAAAGATTTATACAATCTGAAGAGAAGCCAGAGTAAGAAATAAGTCCCCAACTTTTTAAATTCAGGTATTCTGATGTAAATAAATCTATGTCCAACATACCAGCACTGGTCCTTAGAATGAACTAAATTCATTGTCCTCCAGAAGGAGGGAGGCAAAGTTTGATATGACAAAAAGCCAAATTAACCTTTGGCAGAAAGGAAGGATTTGGATGCAATTTAATTGTCATGAAAATGCAACCCTCAGAAATTCAACTTTAAAAATCTGTAAGTAGATGCAACTGCCACTAAAATGTTTCTAGAAATGACTAAAGGCTAGCACCATTAAAATCTAGCTGAAGTTCCAAGTAGAGAACTAATTAATGTAATAATCCTTTACAATGTTTTAAATACTAAGATATAAAAGGAAACTATTAAGAAATCCATTGCAACTCCTGAAATAGAGATATTTAAAAATGGAACCAGCAAAATATTGGTTCCTACACCATATTTTGTGGGTTATTAGAAAGAGAATAAACCTTAATTAGCTTATACGTTTTGTAGTAAATTGCAGCCAGATGGCTTTGGCAGCAGAGGGAGAGAGGACTCAAATACACCGCTACAGAATTACTAGTGCTATATCTGTTGAGAGGGACATAGAACATGAAGTGGTTTGTGTTTTCTAAAAACATTTTATAATTATTTTAAACAGCTATTGAAGTGCAGAGCATCTCCATTAGCACAGGAGGATTAAAATGTGTCTTCTCCAAATAAGGCATTACATTTCACTTAAAAAGCAAGCATTATAAACAAATACCAATTTCCATATATAACTATTTTGGAAATGAAACATACTTCAATAATTTTTTGAGGTAGAGAAATGTTGTATTTCTGTAGTTTTTCCCAGTAAGATGTCAATAACTGAAAGATATCACAAGCTGCTTGTGCAATCTGCTTGTTAGAAACCTGCAAAAATGAAAAACAAATGAATAAGAAATAAAGGACCAATACCATCACAAGTGGATTGTTGTATTTCTAAAAAAATCTTTCTTACTATCATTACATAAATTAACATTAATAAATAAAGTAACATTAATTTGGCCTCTGTGCATTATGTGACTTTATATCCAAGGGTAAATAATGCTATAATCTCAATCAACCGTGATTTAGGCCAGCAGGTGGCTTTTCCCATTTGACTCTGTAAACCGCTTAGAGTGCTGTAAAGCACTATGAAGCGGTATATACTGTAAGGGCTATTACTAAGTGCTATTTTCCTTACAATGCCTTAAGATCCCTTAAGAAGGAATGGGGTTAACAATTCGCAAAACTGTTGTGTTCGTAACAGAATATTATGCTAAGCCCATTTGCTAAGAAAAAGAAATCTCAGTCACAGAAGGTAAGAAAGTTTTTTTGCTTTGTTTTTAAACATGACATACTGAAATTAGGTTATTTTTTCAATAGAATTAGTTAATTCTTTTTGCTATGCTGTATCTCAGCAAATAATGACTATATATAAAATCCAGGTACATCATCCCAATGCAGTCCTTCATATGTTTTGTGAACTCTACAAAAGCTTGAATTATAATAGCTTTGTTTAGATATCAGAAGACTTGTTGCTCTAAAAGCTTATTCATAGTAAATAATTTGTAAATACATAATTCACTGTCTCTAATAAATTACAATTGTTTCTGATATTTTCAAAAACATAATAATAGACCAAATAAATGAACCTTCTGAATAACTTAAAAGAATTCTAAGTGAATAGTCTGTTTGTGGTCAGCCCACACAGTTGAACACACTTAAAATAATTTGCTATGCTTGTACCTTTAGTGTCACACCAAAAACATTTATTGCATCTTTTACTTGAGGATGGTTGGTACAGTGCACAAGTTCTTCACATATCCAAAGCCCAAGACAGCAAAGGGCTAAATACCTTAAAAAAGAAAATTTACTTAGATAAGTCACAAAGTCGTCTATATTTTCTTATACTAGTAGGGTCTTTAAATTGAATTATAAATAATCACCATGCATAAGGTTCAGATTGTCTCTATTTTAGGGTAATTTTTTTATTTTTATTTTAGTGCTAAATGCAAGCCCTAACATTTCTGCCATAAAAAGCAATGTTTGGTCTTTTGCCAAAGTTGTATTCATTTTTTATATTTATAGTCTAGCTTTACAATGTGAAGGGTCTTATTCTACATGTAAGAACAATGAAATTACAATTATTTTTTGCCCTCTTCTATGAGCCATTGGCTTTACTTTATTTGTCTGTAATTTACTTTGGGCTGACATATTTTTTTTCTCGGACAGCAGACATGTCTTTCTTTCATCAATATACTGTATGTTCTTTAATTATATTTTGTAATTTTTTTTTGTTTCATTCAGGATTTTACCTTGAAGCTTCACTTGGTTCCTCTGTGGCGTTCTTTAAAAGAATATTTATAAGGCAAAACTAGAATTAGAAAAAAATATAAGAATAAAATGTTTCTGCTGACAGACATATTATATAGTTTTGCTTATTGTTCCATAAAATTAAGTAACAAAACTTAAAGATAAATAAGGTTAATAAACTCATTGGGTATTTCGTAAACCAACAAATGAGTAATATTCAATATCAATTCTGAATAAATAATTACAAAATAGAAAATATTATTCTATTTAAAACACGTTAACATTTGTTTTTGTGGGGAGACGGCAACATTGACCCTCAAATAGCACATCTGACCAAAAGTTGTAAACTCTTCTGAAAGCTACTAACAGCTTAATTATTTAAAAGTTTTTTTTCAAATTCATTAATACATAGATGTTATCCATTAGAAATTCATTATGCCTGTTATAAATGACCATACATATATTTTTTTAAAATACTATTTCCTTAAAGAATCAGGAAAAAGTAGAACTTCCAGGTGGATACTGATGATGCTACCAAATAAATATATTGTGCAGCTTTTTAAAGTTCTTCCACTTTTCTTAGTCACTGGATAAACTTAAAATTTTGAGATGATGGTTTAAGTAATTTCACATAAGAGCTGCCATAGGAAAATAGCATGCACCAGCAGGCAAAAAAGACATCAGTGTATACATTCGTCATTTTATTTTTTAAGATAAAATTCAGCAGTACTATTGGCAATAAAGTTATGTTGGAAGCTGTACTTTGAATGCTATGCAAAACATTTAAAGGAAAACTTGTGGGAATATTACTGAAATATCTCTATGATATTATTAAACTTGTCTGTATCATGAAAATCTGACCCAGCAAAACAAAAAGGCTGTGCAGAGGTAAGTCAACATGTGGATGAGGCAGAGCAACTACCTGATTAAAGCTTTGAAAGTATTAAAGAATACTAACCCTAACTTTAACCTGATTAAAAAAAATCTTGTTTGGATTGTGACATCATAGCAATAACGTGTAAGGTATTTAGTCTGAACCATAAGCTTCCATATCCTTCCTTATGGCTGGTCCACTGTTGCAGTGTTCTCCCATCTTTCTGGTTCAGGAAAGCAACAGCCAATCGATTTCCTCTTTATGGGCAGGTCTTTCTACATATGTATGTATGTATGTATGTATGTATGTATGTATGTGTATGTGCTGCTGAAGTGAGTACAGACACATTATTATACATACACTCCATCCATCCATTCATCATTTAAGGCCATTTAAATAAAGGATAATTACCATTCCTGGTGGTAGAGAATTCTATAGTTTACCTACCGTATTTTTCGGAGTATAAGACGATTCCCCCATAAAAGAGGGTGGAAATGTTGGTGCGTCGTATTCACCGAATACAGCAATTTTGGCCTCCTGAAGCTCCGCCCCTGCATCCCATTTTTGCGAAAAATGACCCCATTTTTCTCAAAAACGGGGTGCGCAGAAGGTTTGGGAAGCTTGCAGAGTGCTTCTGTGTGCTGTGGGAAGGCAAAAACGCCTCTGTTTTTGTGAAAAACGGGCAAAATACAGGCTGTTTTTCGCAAAAACAGGCCCATTTTTGCAAAAAAACAGTGTTCACAGAGGTTTTGGGAGGCCTGCAGAGAGCTCTTGGGGGCGGGGAGGACAATGTTTTTCCCCTCTTACTTACCTCTTTGAAATCTTGGTGCATCTTATACACCAATGCGTCTTTATAGTCCAAAAAATATAATCCTCATGAACTTCTTTCAGATTTGCCCCTTTGTTAGAATGGTCCTTTATTTCTTCCCAGAAAACATGGTCTGTACTGTAAGATAGCAATAGCACCCAGCACTCCAACTTATATACCGCTTCACAGCCCTTTACAGCCCTTCCTAAGCGGTTTACAAGGTCAGCCTATTGCCGAGCGTCCGAATTTTGATCATGTGACCGTGGGAATGCTGTAACTGCCATCAGTGTGAAATCCTAAGAGTCATCAGTCACTTTTCCCCCTGCCGTTGTAACTTTGAACGGTCACTAAATGAACTGTTATAAGTGGAGGACTGTCTGTATTCCTCACCCCTCTTTCTGCAACCTCATTTCTAGGCTGAAATTGCAAGGGGGAAATCTTTGGGGGGGGGGGTGAGAGGGTCTCTATACTTCCAGCCTTAACCCTTTGCTCTCTCTAAGGCGAAGGTTTAGTCTCCCCTCCTGTCTCCTGAGCTGGATCAAAGGCTCTTTCTCTGCCCACTCCTAGCCAGGTGGCACAGAAGCAGCCAGAATGATGGTTTCACCTTTTGAATATTTTGATGATGTCCAATAATGTATTGCTAATTTCCCCCCAATTGATAATATGGACATTGAGCACACACAGATACACAAACACCCAATGTCCAGATTATCAATTGGGAGGACAGTAACAATACATTATTGGACATCCTGAAAATATCCACAGGGTACAATGGTATATAGTACAATTAAATTGGTCCTGGTTTTTTTTTAATGGTGGTAATATATGTAGGTTCCTGGGGAGATGTAATCAGATCAGTTACTGCCAAAATTAGTCTGAAATGTGGGTTTAAGCGCCGGCTGAATGTCGGCCTGGTAAGCAGCAGGAAGTCACCGTTCCCTGAAATGTGCACGGCCTTTTTCCCTCCAGCCTCCAGGCCCCGGACTCAACTACATCGTTCTGCTGACGTGCGCTGTCTGTCTGGTGACCTACTCCATGGCAGCTGTGATCGTGCACAAATTGGATCTGATCGACATCAGCCGTGTGGGGTCGATCCCTTTCTGTGGGAAGAACGGGCTGTACAGATACGAAATCCTGGTGAAGACAGGCTGGGGCAAAGGGTCAGGTGAGAGTCTGTGACCCTCTTTATCAACCACTTGGTTAGGCTTTGAGGAATGCAGGTGAGTCCTCCTTGGGAATGAGGCTGGATTCCCTCCCCATGTCATGGGGGGAGGGGGGGCGTTCCCCGGGGCCCCCTTCTCTGCCCATCCCTTGGGGGCAGGGCTGTCTTTTTCTTAAAACCATAGAAAGTTTTGCCAGTCCACGAGTCTCCTCTTTATTAATCATATGGGCAAACTCAAGCAAAGAAATGCCAAATCACTTGGAGAAGCTGTTGGGACGTACAACTGAACATACGGAGTGGGGCAGCTGTGGGGGCAAGATATCAAGATACTGTCTGCATGATTGAATCCCTGCCTCTTTCTTACCTGGCTAACCCCAAGTAAAATGTTAAAAATGCCGCTCTCCAGTGGAGCTCATTTTGCACTTCCCTCCATTTATTCCAGAACGGGCCCCCTTTTCTCTCAGCTGCAGGCCCTGCTGTGTGTTTCCAGCCTGTCAGGAGGCTGCAAGGACATGAGCAGTGAGGTCATGTTGTAACAATGGAATAAACCAAAGTCTTTTGACTTTTATGCTGTGCTTTTGCAACACCACTGCTCTAAGCCAGATGTCGCGGTCCAAGCATAGACTGATAAGGGCTTCGGAGGTGGTTTTGTAAACCTACTAAGTGATTGGTGCAAAGGGCCACTTCCTTGCTAACTACTAAGACAGACTTCACCCAAATGAATTGAGGGCTAAATTCATAATAATACTGCCGTCCAATTCCCAGAAACTCTGGGTGGTTCCGACACTTGTGTCAAAACTGGAAATAGTTCACTTGCTAAAATCTTTACTCTTATCTGTCTTAATAAATCTCACTGAAGAAGAACCCGGAGAATCATGTGTGAAGGAATTACTTTTGGTAGTGGTAACTGTGAGTCCTGCTTGACATGATGCCCTCTAGATTTTGTGGCATAGAAATGGGCCAACTTTGACCTGGACTGCCTGGAGAAAGCTACAGCTGCAACCTTAACGTATCCGAAGAGCAGCAGACTGGAAAAGTCCCTCCTCTCTCTAGCTTTATATCCCGGAGTCCAGCAAGCAAGAGCAGAATGGAGAACATCTGGCAGCTCTTAAGGAACACAGGCATCCTCTGTGGGGAAACCTCCAGAACAAATATCCCCTCCCATTAGAACATTGGCAAGATAGTGAATATTGGATCCGGGCGCTCCTGTTTGGAGAGGCAACAGTCCCGGGCTCACACAAATGAGGCAGTTGCTGCTCCAATGTGCCTGCAACCTGATCCTGCGAAGGAAGTGAGTGCCCCATAGACAAGTAGGTTCCTCTATTTGCCAAAGTTTAAAAAACAAACAGACCCTGAATTGTCTGGCAAATACCGTCATTTTTGCTCAGGAGCAAGCTTCCTGGGGAGTAATCCCTACACCACCTCTTTTCTTAAATTAGCCCAAGTGTCACCAGCAGGCTTTGAGACAAGGCCATCAGGGCCAAGGTGTAAAACAAAACAACAGAGTTGGAAGGGACCTTAGGGGTCTTCTAGTCCAACCCCCTGCTCAAGCAGGAGACCCATCCCAGTGATGGTTAATCTTTTTGCCATTGTGTGCCAAAAGCGGAGGGATGGTGGGGGAGTCTCACGCACACGTGCCCACATCCATAATTCAATGCCCTCCCCCTGCACATGAGTGTACAACCACCCCCACATGCTGCCCCCCCCCCACGCATGCGCGCAGGCCTCACTCCGGTTAGGCTGTTTTACGCCCTCCCCAGGCTTCAGGAGGCTTTCCTGCAGCCTCAGGATGGCAAAAAACGGACCAACGGGCCTACCGGAAGTTCATTTCCGACTTCTGGTCAATTGTTCTCACTATTACTCCTTCATTCCAGGTTGCTTCTCTCCTTGATTAGTTTCCATCCATTGTTTCTTGTCCTGCCTTCTGGGGCTTTGGAGAATAGGCTGACCCTCTCTTCTTTGTGGCAGCCCCCTCCAACACTGGAACCCTGCTATCATGTCCCCCCTAGTCCTTCTTTTCTCTAGGTTAGCCAAACGCAATTCCTGCAACCGTTCTTCACATGTCTTAGTCTCTGGGCCTTTAATCATCTTAGTTGTTCTTCTCTGCAGTCTTTCCAAAGTCTCAACAACTTTTTAATAATGTGGTAACCAAAACTGGATGCAGAATTCCAAGTGTGGCCTTACTAAGGCTTTATAAAGCAGTACTAATACTTCACACGATCCCAATTCTATCCCTCTGTTAATGCAGCCTAGAATTTGCTTCACACCAGCTTGGGGAGCAAGTCTGGCAAATTCGAAAACTTATTCCTAGTTTTGTAACGTTCTGAAATGATTGTCCCATAGCTGTGGAATGGCTTGTTTTTCCCCTGAAGAAACTCTGCAGCTGTCAACAGCTGTTGGGATGGGAAATGAGACTTTATGTTGACTTTAGATTTTGGTTGGCAGAGGGAGAACATTAAAAGGTCTGCCATCTTACATCTGCTGTCAACAGCATTTGGGACTGATGTAAGCTCTTATTTGTCTGTCTTTATTATTATTATTTATTTTGAAAAAACCCTAAACCCTTGCTGATTTCCTTGTGCTACCCAAGGAGAAAACCTCATGAGCAAATGGTTGTCCTTGTTCACTGAAGTGAACTTTCATGGGTTTCTCTGCCATACTTAGTTACAGAACTGGGCTGTGCGAGTTTTTTTGGAAATTATGGGGAGTCTTGGCTGGCAATAGAATACATATTATGCAGTTTAAATGACATACATGATCTACATGACATGTGCTCTGTATAATTTGCTTTGTATAATTTTTACTCTTTACGCCCTATTGAGGGGGTAATCGGAATTGCACCAACATCTGTTCCACCCTAAAGATGCTGGGCAACTTTACTATCACCCAGGCCACCTCCTGCAATCTGTTAGGCCTGTCCCAGGTTGGGTGATTAGGAAAGAAAGACCCTGGATTCCATTTGTAGCAAAGTATCTACCTTTACTAACCCCAAATGGTTACAGTGCAAGCAAAACCTGATCTGAATTTGTGGTTGTTAGTTGCGTAGTCGTGTCTGACCCATTGTGACCCCCATGGACAACATTCCTCCAGGCCTTCCTGTCCTCTACCATCCACTGAATATCCAGATCTGAATATCCCCATGTAAACCCAATGGTTTTCCCTTCTGGGTAACAATTCTAAAGTTTGGTGCCTCTTTGGTGGGTGCTTGCACTCCATTCCCATGCCTATGTCCTTCAATCTGTCAGCCATTGTCTCTGATTGGCACCTCTGGTTCTTGTCATCCCCACCTCCCTCCCTC
>JANHFT010008399.1:248160-261654 GCA_032467955.1 Pseudoxenodon macrops | reverse complement strand
CGGGCTCCAGCTACCAGCCCTGGACAACATCTTCGCATCTCGCAGTTTGAGGAAGTTGCACAACATTCTCAGAGACTTTTCCAATCCTGCTTACAATCTTTTTGGACTATTGCCTTCTGGCAGAAGATACAGAACTATTAGAACTCGGACCACACATCTTCTGAATAGTTTTTATCACAGAGCTATAATTACACTCAACAATGAACTAAACATCACAAATAATCTGCTGATCCCAGATACTTCAGAAAGATGGTTAAAAATGCCAAACTGAGTCTAAACATTTGGCTGACTTTGCAACAAACAATAATCCATCAAAAAAACATCTGCCTATCCTTGGGAAACCCTCGATAAGGGGTTAAAATGCCAAATCCAGTCTAAACACCTGACTGACAAACTGTAGTAATAATCATCATCATCATCATCACCACCACCAAGTTATCTTTGCCAGGACCTAAAAACTGCATTGGCAGTAGTGCAAAATAATTAGACTTCAAATGGCAGTTTTGAATATTCTGAACATAGAACAGCATTGGGAATTTTGATCCTTATTAATTCAAGTTTCTCAGTGTTCCAAAATTGTTTTTTTAAAGAACTAAGTTACAGAAATGTGGAGATATTCATTATCCAATAAAATAGCAAGCACTGATTCAGTCTTGATACTACCCATAGAAGGTAGCTGAAGGAAGGACAGAAAGAAAACAAGTTGAGGGGAAGCCAATTAAACACATAGACTAACAACTATTTTGGGTATAACAAACAGGCTGCATTTTTAAAAAACAACTGATATGAAGAAATGATCTTAACAATATAATTCTAATATATTATCCCTACGCATTCCCGCCACCGCCAGGGGCTCACTTTTTACCCTAACCCCACCCCCGCCACCAGCTGGCCAAAGCTATGCAGGAAAACTTCCCGGTAGTTGCAGGACACCCCGAACTCCCTGACAGTTTTCCTGCATTGATTTTGCCGGTGGCCTATGGGGGAGGGGAAGCCTGCTACCACTGGAAACTCGCTTTTAAACACACACACCTGCCACCAGCTGGCAAAAGCTGTGCAGGAAAACTTCCCGGGAGTTGCAGGACACCCCGAACTCCCTGACAGTTTTCCTGCACAGATTTTGCTGGTGGGCGGTGGGGAAGCCTGCCACCGCCAGGAGCTCGCTTTTAAACCCTTCCTGCCACCAGCCAGCCAAAGCCGTGCAGTGAAACTTCCCGGGAGTTGCAGGATGCCCCGAACTCCCAGAGAGTTTTCCTGCATGGACTTTGCTGGCGAGTGGCAGGGGAGGGAAAGCCTGCCACTGCTGGAAGCTCAATTTTATAAATAAAAAAAATGCCACCAGCCAGCAATAGCTGCACAGGAAAACTTCCCGGGAGTTGCAGGACATGCAGGCATGGGGAGCTGGTGGGAAGGCCACGTGGAAAGCAGGTAAGCATGGCAGGACTTCGGGAAAGGGAGTAGGCTGCTAGCTGCCTTCCCTGTGGCCGGGAAGCCCCAATATGCTTGCCTGCCTTCAATCCTGATTGGAGCTCCAGCCACAGCGGCGGCAGAAGGAAAGTTCCAGAGTGGTGGCAGCGGCGCTCTGGGAGGGCGGCCCTCAGAGCTCTGGGAAAGCGCACAGTAAGGAGTTGCTGCTTTGGGTCCACCCAGTCCGGAAAACGTTGCCGGAGAAACTCCCGAGAACACCAGCGTACTTTGCAGACTACGCAAAGGCCTCAGCTGGTCCCCAGCCAGAGTTCTCGTTAGTTTCTTGCCGACCCCCTACCGTCCGTGCCCCATGAAGTCGCAGCAATAGGCTTACTTACCTTTAGGCAGCCGCAGGAGGAGGCAGCAGTAACGTAGGCAGGCCGGAAAGTGAGCAAGTGACGAGGCGAGGGCAAAAGCGAGGTCGTGTGGTGACCGCGGTATCTCAGAGGCAGGGCAATCGGTGAGCCAGCGAGTCAGTGAGTGGCGGGCAGGTAGGCAGGCAGGGCAAGTATGGTGTGGACTGCGGATGGGTGGGGCGAGCGAGCGGCGACCTGGCATGCGGGGGGAGCGATCAGAACCGTCTCGGGGGCGTGGCCAGGCTCCCATTACTACTGGTTCAGAGAACTAGTACTAATTCTTACTGCCAGTTCTATAGAACTAGATCGAAACAGTAGGAACCCACCTCTGGGGTACAAGTGGATTTATCTTTTCAGTATAAAGAAAAGATAAGTTTACTTTGAAACTGGAAAAAAAAACCACCCCAAAAAGACTACATGATAAGTTAT
Organism: Pseudoxenodon macrops; assembly: GCA_032467955.1. NCBI lineage: Eukaryota > Metazoa > Chordata > Lepidosauria > Squamata > Pseudoxenodontidae > Pseudoxenodon > Pseudoxenodon macrops. The sequence goes on along the minus strand of JANHFT010008399.1, from coordinate 259,402 downwards.
AAAACCAACTTCATATAACTATAAGTAGCTATAACTAATAAAAATAGGGAAATAAGATAGAACTAAACCAGTGTATTTTGGATAGTTGAGACAATAGCTGCAGTTCATCTGAAGGCAATTGTTACCAACAATTTTAAAAACGATTTATTTTCATTCTAAAGGGCCTCTGGCTACAGCCAGGACACTTGTTCAGAGAGTTTGTGTTAAGAAAACTAATTCTTCCTAGCTCGCATTGCAAACTTTTGCAATGCATACAATTTTGCACTACATGATAAAGGTGTGATGGGTAAGGAGAATGCCTGTCAGTAGCTGGCAATTTGTAACACATTTAATAAATGCCTACAGAGTCATTTTGATTGTGTATGCCAGCAGTCCCCAACCTTTCTTACACTAGAGATCGGTTTCGTGGAAGATAATTATTCCATGGACTGGAGAGGTGTGTGTTTTCGCATGCAACCTAGGTCCTGGCCATGTACAGATGAAGTTTCACTTGTTTGCCCACCATTTGCATGGCGTGGTTCCTAACAGGCCATGGACCGGTACCAATCTGTGGCCTGGGGCTGGGAACCCCTGCTACACTACACCTCCATTACAAATATAGAAATCTTTGCAAGAATTTATGAGAAGTATCTGTAATTGATGAGTAGGCAACATATGTCCTTATGAAGCATGAACTCTCTGGTGAAAGTCCTTTCACATTTTAAAAGGTTTTGGGATCTACGCAGTGTTTCATCCATGTGTGACAAATAGAAACTACAAAGCTATAATAGGAAGTGGCCAACTAAACATGAGTTCTCTGTGGAGACTAACCCTGGATTTTCCAAAAAGCATGATTAAAACAAGTTATAATTTAAATTAGTAAAAATAAATGAAGAAAAGTGAACCCTTCCTGCAAAAAATGGAGTTGAAAATGTCTTACTAGGAACCCTAGAAAGCTTGTAAAAGAAACTAGTAGGAAATCAGAGCAATTTATTTTACAGTAGAGGTCATGTTACTAATAAAAGTTGCTGAAAAATTACAAGCATTTTTGAACACATTTTTGTTATGGATTTTACAGGAATTTTGTTTTTACTCTTAGAGCTCCAACTATTTAAAACTATATACCACTTATAACAACATCGAACCTGTCAGTCATAATAATCTTGCAATTCAATAGCAAAGACCTGTACATTATACACATACAATCTTTGAATCTTCCATAAAATTAAAGAACCAAATTACATTTTTGAAAACATATGCATACATATACAATAACTACAGGTTGAACCATACAAATAGGAGTTTAAAAGGTTGTTTCAATCAATGCAATGCAACCCTCCACTAAATAACCAAATCAAAACCCAAGTATTTGATGCCAAATTATGACACCATGATGATCATATGAATGACCCTATTATTTTTAAACACAGATGTGTGAAATCTCAATTAGTTTGCAATCCCAACTACTATTTTCTACCATCTTACAATTTAAAAATGCTTAATTTACATATTGCTTAATTCTATATAATTAATAATTAATAACCAAAATGGAAAGTTCCCCTCCCTACCCTGATCCAAATTAAGTGTCTTATACTAACTGGACCAGAAACACGTACTTCAATATTTGGTTGACATACAAATTCTAAGCCAAAGGTAGGGTTGCCAGATCTTTAGAAGAGTTTTAGGGCAATGAAAATATGCAGAATTATATAAAAACCACAACAAAAACAGATTGTTTAAAAAGCAACTTAATAAATCAAAAGAAATATGAAATGTCAGAAATTAATTTTAAAAAGTCAGTGACATTTTTATTATTAGAACACTAAATTGCCAGTTTCTGACCTGTTGTTCTCTGACGCACTATATTTCTTGCTTTCTCAACTCCTGGTATTCCTGAGGTGGTAGCACTCCTAAATCTCATAGGTTCCGCAACATCAGGATGATCTCTCCAGCTTAAAGAAAATGATCTTCCAACTGCAGTTCCTTTTTGAGATTCCAAAATGCCACCTTTCAATAATGGAATGTACAGCAAAATTAACCTTAATGTACTTAGAGAATTCAAGAAGATCAGATTGCAAATAAAAATCTAATTGACAAGAACAGTTAACCAACTGATTAATTCCAATACAAGTGGTTAAGCAGGAATTGTCTTTTAAATCATTTAAAATGATTTATAGCACCAAAACTGTAAACAAATTCTGATTTCAGTAATGTAATTAAGGAATACTTAGATAATGAACACAACCTATTGGAAACTTCTCCAATACATGAGTTTTTGTAAGAATTTGCTGAAGCAGGAAGTTAATACTAACCATGTCAATAAAAACAGTAAAAGTAAGAAGTGCATATAAGAAGAGAGAGCCATTAGCTAAACCAAAGCAGGCCTTTGCCTACATATAGGCAAGCAAAAAACAGTGCACTAATATAGAATAGGTGGTACCTGGCTCAACAGTTGCAACTGTAAGGTGTCTTAATAGACCACCAATTAAGTATGATCCAGCAATGTGCTGCAGTTGCCAAAAAAACTAATGAAATTCTAGGTTGCATCAACAGACAGATTAGTTTCAAGATCACGAAATATTAGTGCTGCTTTATACTGCAGGGTGAGACCACACTTGGAATATTGCATCCAATTCTGGTCACCACAATACAAAAAAAGTGTTGAGACTCTAGAAAGAGTGCAGAGAATAACAAAAAAGATGATAAAGGATCTGGAGGCTAAACCATATGATGGATTGAGAGAACTAGGTATGTCTAACAAAGAAAGGGACCAGGGATGATATGATAGCAGTCTTCCAGTTCTTGAGGGGTTGTAGAAAAAGGAATGAACTTATTGTCCAAAATAATTCAGTACAGGATGAGAAGTAATGGAAAATTATCAAAGAAAGATCTAACCTAGAATTAAGGAGAAATTTTCTGACAGTGAGAACAATTAATCAGTGGAACAGCTTATTGCAGTGATGGTAAATCTTTTCAGCACTGAGTGCCCAAACTGAAACGTGCATGTGCCGGAGCGCCAGAAACCCAAAGACCAGCTGGCCAGAGTGCATGTGCGTGCCGGCCACCTGGTCTTTGGGTTTCCGGCACATGCATGCACACTGACCAGCTGGTCTTTGCGCATGCCGGAGCACCAGAAAACCGAAGACATACATGCACCAACCAGCTGTTCTTTGGGTTTCTGGTGCTCCGGCGAAACCAGAAGAGCAGCTGGTGACAGCTTGTGTACCCACAGAGAAGGCTCTATGTGCCACCTCTGGCATGCGTGCCATAGGTTCGCCATCATGGGCTTATTGCCAGAAGTTGTGAGTGCTCCATCACTGGAGGTTTTCAAGAAGAGACTGGACAGCCGTTTGTCTGGAATTGTATAGGGTCTCCTGCTTGAGCCTAGAAGACCTCCCAGGTCACTTCCAATCCTATTATTCTATGTTCTAAACATAGAACTGCTAATTCATGTCACATAATGCCCCCAAATAACTTACAAACATCACAATCTCAAAATTAATAAAAACATGCAGTATGTAAAATAAATATATTTGTGGAAATTACATTTTTGTTTACTCACTTCCCTACATTTTTCATGCATTAGAATATTTCTTTAAAAAGCTTTTGTTAGCAATTGTAGTTACAATAGTAAAAATTTAATTTAGGAAAAGAGAAGAGAATGGAAATAATAGAATAGGCAGGGGGGAAAATAAGAAAAAGAAAAGAAAGAATATAAAATAAATATATAAAGAAGTGACTACCAATTTTCATCACAACTATAAACAAATTTTATAAGGTTAAAGGGGTGTTGGTCTTACCTGATACTCTCCTTGTGGGGGTGGAGACAGCAGCCACGAATGGGTTAACTCCGCCTGTTAGCCTAATGGACTGAGTCTGCAATCTTGTTGTTCTGCCTCTTTTGATTCCCCACTTTTTGATGAAGACGTTGACGCAGACTGAAGTGTTGAGCTGAAAAAAGGAATATCCTAGTCCTCCACCCCCTCTTCCCCTGGACTCGAGGTCGGACACTACAAAGGGAGGGGCTGGCTGCTGTCTTCACCTCCATGAGAAGGAGCGTATCAAGTAAGACCAATGCTCCTTCTCCATAGTGGTGGAGAAAGCAACCAGGAATGGGACATACCAAAGCGGCTGTCCTATGGGGGGGGGGGAGTATAGTCTGGTCCTAGGTCCCTGGCCAGAATGGACTCTCTGGAGCACTTGCCTGCCAAAGGCAGCCTCAGCCAAGGCGTAAACATCCAGCTTATAATGGCGAATGAATGGCGAGGGCGAAGATCATGTAGCTGCCTGACAGACCTCCTCTAAGGAGGCCTGTGATGACCAAGCCGCTGAAGTGGCTGCACTTCTGGTGGAATAGGTAGTGATATGTCTAGGGGTTGGTAAGGCCTGATGTTGGTATGCTCTAGAGATACAGGCCCTTATCCATCATCTTATGGTCGATGAAGAGACCTTGTGCCCCAGGTGGCCAGGTTGAAATGAGACGAAAAGCGATTCCGTCTTTTGGATGGAGGCAGTTCATTTGACATAAATGCGGAGAGCCCTCCGCACATCTAGAGTATGCCAGGAATGTTCCAATTGGTGAACTGGGGCCAGGCAGAAATTAGGCAGGACCAGTTCCTGAGCCCTATGGAACAGTGAGTTTACTTTAGGAATGAATGAAGGATCAAGGCGTAACACTACCCCGTTGGGGTGGAAGATACAAAGATCCTCCCTGACCAACAGGGCTGCTAATTCTGATATGCGCCTTGCAGAAGTGATTGCCACCAGGAAGGCTACTTTATAAGATAGAAAACTAAGACTGACTTCCCTGAGGGGCTCGAACAGGTCTCTGGTAAGAGAGTTCAGTACTTTGGTGAGGTTCCAGGTGGGAAATCTGTGTACTACACAGGGATGTAAGTTAGTGGCCCCTTTGAGGAACTGCTTGACCCTCAGATGGTAGGAAATGGGTTCTCTGGTATCCTGAAAGGATAGTCAACAGAGCTGCCGCCTGTTATCTAAGGTTGTTATGGGATAAGCCCCTTTCCAAACCATCCTATAGAAAAACCAAGATGTTAATGATGGAGACGTCTGTAGGGACTCGCCCTTTTCTTGAACACCATGCACAGAAGGCCTTCCACATGGCGTCATATATCCGGTTGGTGAAAGCTCTGTGTGAGGCTTGGATGGTTCTGATGACCCTGGAAGGAAAGTTGTCCCACCTCAGAAAGCTCTGTTCAAGCGCCAGGCGGTCAGTTGGAACCACTGAGGTTCCGGGTAGACCAACACCCCCTGGCTGAGGGAGATCCTGTTCTGGGGGATCCTCCAGGGCCGAGCCACTGATAGATTCATCAGATCTGCGAACCAGGGCCATCTGGGCCAGTGAGGCGCCAGGACTAGGAGTTCTGTCCTCTCCTCCAGCATCTTCTGGATGACCCTCGAAATCAAGAGAAGAGGAGGGAAGGCGTAAAGCAGTCCTGGAGGCCATGGGCTGCACAGGGCATCCATTGCTTCTGCCTCCGGCGTTGTGAACCTGGCAAAAAATCTCAGAAATTGGTGGTTGTGTTGGGAGGCAAACAGTCCACCAACGGGTTGCCAAAGCGTTCCGCAATTTCTTGGAACAGGAAGGGATCCAGTTGCCACTCCGCCTGATCTATTGATGATCGACTGAGACAATCGGCCTGTGTGTTGGTCACTCCCAAAAGATGGGTCTCCACCCAGAGGCCCAGCTGTTCGGCCTCTTGCATTAGCGGCCTGGATTGGGTCCCTCCTAGGTGGTTGACATGGGTCTTGGCAGCCACATTGTCCATCAGGACGAAAATGTCCTGTCCCGATACTTCCCTCTCGAATGACCTAAGGGCCAGGTGGATGGCACTGAGCTCCAACCAGTTTATGTTGTGGCTCAGGTCCACCTGAGACCACTGTCCCTGTGTCATGCCTGATTGGAGATGGGCCCCCCAGCCGAAAAGGCTGGCATCTGTTATCAAAATGAGTCGATTTGGTTCCATGAAACTGCTTCCCTTGGAAATGGTGCGGGAGGTCCACCATTTGAGGGAACGGATCACTTCCGGAAGAACCTGAACCTTGGTTAAGGATGTGCTCTTGAGGGATCTTTGAAATGGAAGGAGGAACCATTGGAGTGTCCTGCAGTGCAGACGTGTCCATGGTGTGATGGGGAAGCATGACACCATCTTCCCTAGTAGTTGTGAGAGCTGTGGAGGGAGCTCGATCCCTCTGTTATGATGCGGTTCGCCAATTCTCTCAGGCTAGCCTGACGCTCCTATGAAAGATACACTTTGGACTCTACGGTATCGATGATCACCCCTAGTTGGAGCAACCAAGTGGTGGGAATCAGATGGCTTTTGGACAGATTTATTGAAAATCTGTGGTCCTGAAGGACTGGAGGGTGGTGTTCAGGTCTATCCTGGCCTGGCGAGCCAAGGTGGACAGGATGAGGACGTCATCCAAATAAGTTTGGATCCATCCGGGAAGCATCTGGAGATGGCCCGCTAGGGCTGCCATTAATTTTGTAAATATCCTGGGGGCGGAGAACAGGCCGAATGGCAGGGCCCGATATTGGTAATGCTTCCCCGCGTAATGGAAGCAGAGATTTTGTCTGTGGACAGGTAGGATTGGGACGTGGAGGTATGCCTCTGTCAGGTCCACGGATGTGAGGAAGTTGCCCTTTCTCACGCCTTCCAGGATGGTTAGTAGAGACTGCATCTTGAACCATCGGTAAACAATGTGACGGTTCAGGGACTTGAGGTCTAGAATTGCCCTCTATCCCCCCGAGGATTTCTGGACAAGGAACAGTCGAGAGTAGAACCCCTGTCTGCATTGCTCCTCTGGTACTGGTTGGATGGCCTGAATATCTACCAGGTGTTTTATGGCCAAATCCATGAAGAGCCACTTGAGCCGGTCCCTGGAAACCGGGTAGCGGATAAAAAGACTTGGGGGTTTGGAGAGGAATTCCAGGGAAAGGCTCTCCTGACTGTTTCCCTGACCCAGTTGTCTGATGTCGTGATGTGCCACTGGCTGGAGAAGAATGCCAGATAAACTCCTATGGGAGGATTGCTGGAGCAGTCATTTATAGTGCCGAAAGGGTCAACCCCACCATCCCGGAAAGACCATTTGGAGGGACCTCTCTGTCCCTGTCTACCCTGTCTGTCCTGAAACCTGTCTAGGAACAAAGGCCCATTGGGGATGCGGATAATTGAATCCGCTGTCTGAACCCCAAAAAGGCATATTCAGGGAATATGGAGTTGGCCGATACAAACTAGGAAGAATTCTGTGCTTGTCCCTACTCTCAATTAGGACTGATTGTTGAGAAAGGGCCACCATAGGGGCATCAATGGTAGGGACTTGGAGGGCCTTGATGAAATCAGAGTCCATGTTATAAAACCGTCTATCTAGACTATTAGGGTTAGGGCCTCACCCTGGAGAGGTCCACTGTCTGTGTACGATGTCAGAGAACATCTTGGGGGAGGGAACCTCCTCCGTCTCTATACAGGGATCCATAAACAGGGGTTCTGCAGGTTCAGAAGGACCAGCAGCTGTTTGTGGGGAGGTCTGGGTGATCCCTAATCCAGTAGAGATCTTTGCTTTATGAAGTAAGGATTTAAATAGCTGGGGCTTGAATAGACCCACAAAGGCGGGTTGGTCAGGCAAGAGACCCTCGTCATCTGATAGTTCTAAATCTCATTGCATCTCCTCCCCAGAAACCGATGCATGGCTGGATGAAGCTGAGTCAGCAAGATCATTAGGAAGCAGAGCTTTTTCCAATTGTCGGCTTCCCTGGCGGAAATCCTAGGGCCTGGCATGGCCAGAAATAAAAGGACCTGCTCTATTTTGTAACCCAGCTTCAATGCCTTGTTTTATAGCATCGGATATTAAGGCTCTTATGCTGCTTGGCCTGAGAGAACCACTAGGCTGGTCGGGCCGAAGGTCTTTGGCCGTGGGGGTAAATGTAGCCTCCGCCTGGGCACGTCTGGGTCTGGAAGGTTGTTGCCAAGACATGCCCAGAATGTTGTAGTGGGCCAAATAGTAGGTCTCTGTTGTCTGGAAACCTCGGGTTCCTGCAATGGCCCGAATAATAAAAGATTGTTGGAGGGAGGATCAGGGGCCTGTTCCATTGAGACATCTGGGGACCAAGATGGCATAGGCCGTTCCTCTTCTATAACTGGTAGTTGAAGCTGGCATGGGGCTGGGCAGCATCGGGGCCTGAATTTTTGGACCCCTTGTTCCGTTTAGCAGTCTGCTTTGAGGCCTTGGCAATAGCCTTTTCAATAGCTTTGTGTTGTTGTTGAGCTGCCCGCTCTGCTGCTTTGGAGGCCCTGGTCAATTGTCTGCCTAAGTGGGACTGCACAGATGATCCCCTTTTTGAGGATCTAGCTTTAGAAGAACCTGCTTCCATAGAGGAATCTGAGTCTGGCACCATGCGTGAGGATCTGCCTGAGGTGGCCACCTTGTGCTTGGCCTCTGGACTTAAAGAGAGAGAACCAAGCCTGCCCCCAAGCAAAAGGCTTTAACAGCCTAGCAGTGAATCCCTGGTTATTAAATATGAAGCTGGAGGGAGGAGCGAAGTCGGGTACCTGATCCTCAGTTGCAGCGCTCCCACTGCGAGACTTAGCCTCACTGATGGGTTGAAGCCTTAATACCGTTCCGAGGGACAGAGGTGCGTAGCAAAGGCTCATGAGCGCTGCCCTGAAAGAACTGCCAGCCAGCAGCCTCAAAAATCGCTACTTCAGCGGAATCAGGTTGTCTCGCCCTTCGCGCAGGTAGTAGATCGGCTCCTCCAGCCTGACTGGGAGCCAATTTAAAGACAAAAAAGGTGGTTGTGATCAGGAATGGTTAGCTCTTAAACACACATTTTGTTCTGACTGGACTGAGTAAAAAAAGCGAGGAATCGAGCAAGGAGGCGGAACAACAAGATTACAGACTCAGTCCAATAGGCTAACAGACGGACTTAACACATTCCTGGCGGCTGTTTCCACCACTATGGAGAATAGATATATTTTCATCCCCTCTCATCATTTTTCATACATTAAGAGTATTTCCAATGACACTGCGAGGATAGATATTTTTTTAAAGTTTATCATTCCAGATTTATGCAAATAAATAACTAATAAACATTTCTTAGATTTCCACTAGGTTTTGAATTGACATAAAGTATTATCTGCTTTTGCATTTAACCACAAGAAAATAAACTGCTTACACATGTTGGTGAATGTCAAATTCCACTGAATAGATAAAATAGGTACATTTTAGGAGAAATCATATATAGAGACCTCATGTAAACACACGATCTCCTTGCATGAGAGTCCTTTATATATGTAGAATAAGCTATAAAATTGCATTGGAGTGCAATATTTGTTGTTAGTAAATAAATAACATTTACTATTTTTCTCATTTCATTCATTTCCTTATCATTTACCTCTTCCTTTTTGTATTTTCTCTTTTTGTTCACTTAGCTTATCTAGTGGCAAGCTGGTCATTTCAACACCATATACTGTTCTTGCTAAAACAGATGTTAGAGAATCCATTATATTAGCCCATTCCATTATTAGTTCTTCCCAATCTGTAAGGGATGATAGCACACGTAGCAACTCGTCCCAAAGTTCACGAGAAATATAAACGCTCAAATTTGCCCGGATCCAAGCCACAATGAGAGTCTGTGGTTAAAAGACAAGGAAGAAAGGAGAACAGATTGGATTATCTTTAAATGAAATTCAAATGAACTGATTTCTAGGTACCATAATATTTCACTTACAACGTTTAGTGACCGTTCAAAAGTTACAATGACACTTAAAAAAGTGACTTATGACAGTTTTCACACTTATGAGAGCTGCAGCATTCCCCACAGTCACATGATCAAAATTTAGATGCTTGGCATTTATGATAGTTGCAGTGTTCCAGGATCAAGTGATCACGTTTTGTGACCTTCTGAGAAGCAAAATGAATGGGGAAGCTTATTAACTAACAGCTGCAGTGATTCACTTAATAACTTGGCAAGATAGGTCATAACATGGGGCAAAAATTATTTAACAGACTTGCTTAACAATGGAAATAATGGGCTCCACTGTGGTCATAAGTTAAGGACTATCTACATATTTCTAAAGAAAGGAAAAGATATATACATTTATACCGGATTAAAGTGTTATTTCAGGTTGATTCTCTTAATTTGAATAAATATATACTCTGCAAACCATTCTGTTGATATAATGTTCGCATTGTAAAACAGTTTATTCTGAGAACAGAAAGACCTTATTGCAGAGTTGAGCCACTTCCAGAATTGTATTTCTGAATATATAATATATAGCAGTGGTGACTAACCTTTTTCTTCTTGCGTGCCAAAAACGGTAGCGTGTGCACGCATACCAGCACACAACACCCCCCCGCACACTGCACTGCACATGCACCCCCCCAATTGGGCCGTTTTTTGCTCTCCAGAGGGTTCAGGAGGCTTCCCTGAAGGGGAAGGGGAGCTCGGCAGAGTGGAGAAACACAGCTCAGGTCCTAATGATTTGAGCTCCATTTGTGTACTCCACATGACTTCCCTGTCAGGCGCAAAGGGGAGCTGGCATTCTTCAACAGGCAGCTCTTTGAGCAAGTCCCTAGAGATGAAAGGGAGGCAAGATCCAAACAGGATTTTAAGCTTCTGATCAGAGAGGGAGCATTATAAGGTAAGAGGGTGGGATACCTCAGGCAGGTGGGGGTGGCCCTGGGATGCCTTGCACATTCCATACACAAGTGTCTCTTTGCTCAGACACTAAAAATTGTCCTTGGATTTAGACAGAGTGTCTTTTCACCTTCTGAGTGGAGCATCCCAGGGTCCTGTCCCCCTCAGAAGCACCCTGCATCTCTGGCATGAGACTCCCTCCACTTAACAACCTCAACTTTGAGTACTAGGACTGCAGTTTTTGAGCAAAGCAGTCATGTGGGTAGTCATATCACTTAGAGACCACTTCACTCAACAACTGAGATTTCAATCTCAATTGTGGTCATTATGCAAGGAATAATGAACATCATATATTACAACGTTTAATGTTCTTGTATTTATATGCTTCTAAATATATGACAAATATATGATCTTGCTATATCTTGCTATATTGTGCTATAAAATATAACTCTGCAATACAATTATTTTCTGTGTAGCTACGACTAGGCAGTGTATAAATTTAATTAATTAACTCTAGCACTTCAGACAATGTTTAAATTGCTCTACAAAAAATAAGACATACCCGAAATAGTGAACCCGCTAAACTTTGACCAAATGCATCCTTTATTT
>JANHFT010008399.1:227425-248060 GCA_032467955.1 Pseudoxenodon macrops | reverse complement strand
CCGGTTCTATGATGTCACCAGCTGCTTGCAACCTACTCTATAGAACCGGGCCGAACCGGGAGGATTTCACCCCTGGGCTAAGGCATACTTGACTTTGGTGAGGTCGGCTTTCCAATAAACAAACTTAGACAAGAAAAAGCTACCTTCCAATATTTTAAGCTTGGAAGTTGAGGAAGAAAATAAAATTTTATTTTAAACCCGAAAACATGTACAAGATGCATGACAAAGTATACATGGGTTAAGTATCGAAACAAAGCAGTTTTGAACATGTATCAGGATTAAACTGAAATTAAGATCTTGACAAAATTAACATTCCGTTCCAGAACATGAATGAAAAGAGTTCCTTAAATTCCATAGGTACAAGAGATGCAATCGAGTTTTCCTTTCTTAGCGTAATTTGGAAACCGTATCTGTGTACCTGTTCAAACTAGTCAATACACATACATGTCTTGGGCAATTAACCATCACATTATTTTATATATCCATTCAAAACTGAAATAGAAAGATAGCCATGAAGAGAGACATGATTAATCCAAAGATTCACATAACATAAGACCCTGGACTCATGAAGTCACAAAGGATTGTACAATAATAACTGAAAGGAACGTGAGTCTATACCCCTAAAATATTAGCTTCTATGCTCTCTCTTTCCCCCCCCCCAGAGAACTACTACTGACTGAATGTAATGAGACCTTAACTGATCTAGCAAAGTACCTACTTATCTATAGAGGAAGTTTAAGGCGGAATGGAACTGTTCTCCATTCACCTCTGTAAAACTAAGCTGGTGAACTTAGCTTTATACCTTCAAGCAGTTAACGTGCCTGCCATTTGGCCCAATGGAGCCACAGTTACTTCTAGAAGCGAACTAAACAACGGGATAGAAGCAGTGTCTCTAACCCAATAGAGGTCAGACCTCTAGATGACAGATCTCCCTATCACAGTTGCAAAGTGCTACCTGCAGGTGGACTGAACGGAGACGTCATGAAGCAGTGGAGGAAGTATATGATACCTGAGGTCGAGGCTATTTTCAGTGTTAGTACCGTCGATGATCTGTTGATTGGATGGTCTGCTTGGCTTCCTTGAGTAGAGGTGCTCTCCGCATTTAAGGCAAATCCGTCGTGTGCTCTCTTGAGAACGGGTCTGATCAATCAAGTGCGACGCCTGAAAAGGAGCACTGAGTCCTACCGATAATTACATTCCGAGTCACTGGTTCTCTTTTTGAGTCCATAAAGGCGCTTAACAAAATGGCAGAACTAGGAACTGGAGCAGCTGAAGGAGCTGAGCCTCTGGAACAGTGACACTGAAGAAATGCAATTTGCTTTGTCCTGTTGTAGTTAACACAGAAAGGAGGACAAAAGTCCCTAACATGTGGAAGAACCGTTTTATCCTCAGTACCTTCATGGATCTCCATGGCTCAAAGACTTGGGGGGGGGGGGAAGGAAGCGCCACATTAAAAAAAAAATCTAGGGAAAGAGAAAAGCACCCCGAAGGTGCAAGGAAAGAAGTGTCCCTTTTTTCCCCCTTTGATCCATTTCCTCTCATTCAGAGCAAATTCCCACAGAGCGAACCAAACAGTCACCCTGACTTTATCCTATCATCGGTGAAGGATGTGCAACCTTCTATTGAATTCACTGCTCAGTGTGAATGTCAACCAAGAGATCCGTATCTTATCCACTGATAAGATACTCGAAACACCTGAGCATGAACAATGATGGAATAGACCTGTATTGCCCTTAAGCCTGCCGTTTCTTGGACGACTAGAAGCAGCAGTTTAGTCGTTGTAAGAAATACATTATCAGAAGTTAAGAGAGAGAGAGAGAGAGTATTCCTTAAGTTTCAGCCAATCTAAGACAGACAATCTAAGATAGGGGGGGTTGAACCTGTGTTTAACCTAAGGGGGAATGTTATGCCAACAGATCAAGCTGCCTTGTGAGCTGTATCTGCAGAAGAAACGCTTCCAAGTGATATTACCTTTCCTTTGAATTGTTTAGCGTGTCTTCATCCAATCAATTGAGATATATGACTTTAAAAAAATCAGTGGGGGCTTGGAGAACCGTTCATATGCGTATCGGTCAAGGAGGGCTCTACGCCTGTGCTGTAGAGGCTGTCCAAATAACCACCGGCAATTTCCGAAACCAGGTTTCTGTCAGGAATGGTTTGTGCCAGACCATAGATTGCAGTCTATGAATTGAAAAGAAAGGGGGGGGAAACAGAACACAATGATCAGGTAAGGTTTATTCCGCGCAACGTTACTTCTGAAATGTGTTACTTGTGTTTGCATAAATAATGCCCAAAGTAGCCAACGATAAAATCCGGTGCTTATGAAATAAGCAACCACAAGCCGTATAAAAAAATCAGGAGCAGATTTAAAATGAAAGCCCGTTTAAAAACATTCAAATAGAGCAGATTATCTTAGTTACCAAGTTCCTAAGGTATAAAGGGGTTGTGTAGTGAGGCCAGATCACCTATAGAAATTCTAAAGGAAGCTGAAACGTAAAGCTATAACAGAAAGCGACAAGTGAAATGCTTAAACCCAGAGAGAATCTGAAAAAAGTCCTTTATTGAATTTCCATCCAGTGCGCACCAGATTGTAGCGCACCCAAATAAGACCTCTCGGAAAGACCTCCACGCTAACATAAACTAATGCTAGAGAAGGAAGTTCCCCCAACTAGTTTATAGTCAAATAACGTATTTCTTTAATCAATTCCATGAATCGTACCTGGGAGGGCATCCCAAGTAACTATGCTAAGCAAAGAAATATTCCGCGTCCTAACTAGTCCTGGTCAATAGCTTAGTACTCAACTGGACATATTTCAACAATAAGCTAAAGTAAATGCAGTGCAATTAATTAGTAAACTAATTAAGATGTAATTAAGGAATGTGTGAATTTACACACTGACCTGGCATCACTTTGAATGAATCTAGCAGGCTCGCCAGCCTCAACTAAATAAAAATACTTGGCCAACGGCTAACATATACGTTATATGCAGGGGTGTCAAGCTCAATTTCATTGAGGGCCACATCAGGGTTGTGGGGACAAGGTGGGCGAGGCCAGGGTGGGAGTGGCCAGCTCGATATCACTCATTATCAGGGGCGCCTGTGAGGGCCCGAATGCTCTGCCAGCAAGAACGAGTTCTGTTTTTGGCTGCAATGGCCTCCTGCAGCCTCTGGCAGCGAAAACAGAGTTCAAGAGGGCCGCATGCAGCCTTCTCAAGCTCTGTTTTCGCTGTCAGAGGCACTGTAGGCCAGTCCTTCGCTGTTTCTAGGACGGCACTGTGGACCAGATCTAAGCACCCCATGGGCCGGATCCGGCCACCGGGTCTTGAGTTTGACACCCCTGGATTACAGGATCTTGGGTGTAAATTTACCAATGATCCCCAAACTTCCAATCTGATTTTCCAAGCTACATCTAGGATTTAAGTCCTATTCTCTGATTTGCTTTCTACCAACTGTAAGTGCCACTTGTCTTGCCTCTATGTGTTTCCGTAATAGGAAACATCAAAAACAAAAATGCGGAAATTTCTTTTACCATGCCAGTGGTCTTTTCGTTTGGATTCTTCATGATCTCAGAGACACACTCTCTGACGTCCTTCAGGAGTTGTTCAGCCACCCCAGGTTCTGTTTGTAGCAGCGTGATGCAAAAATGAATACTTGGAAAGAGATGGAGAAAGGTAAAATGTTAACTTTTCTTCACAATCGGAACCTTTTGTTTCTTGATCATACTCTATCCAGAAATGGAAAATGCATGAGAAATCATGTTGATTCACTAGCCACACATCACATCTGTATTACAAATTGACTGAAGGTGCCAGTTCCCTATTTTTACAACATATGAACACACACTTAAGTTACTGCTTACCATATTTCTTTCCTGTATTATAATGAAGTGTGTACTTTGTTGGGAGTGGATTTTTTCCCTGCATTTATTATGCAAATAAGACACAGGAGGCCCTGTGTAGGTTTTAAATAATAACATAATTGGCCTATTATATTATTACACTATGATTTCAGCTTTCTGGAAAGCCTGTTTCTCTTCATGTCATCTTAAAGTCTTAGCCAGGGTTATGTTCTGACCCAGCCTTAGCAGAAGAAACACTTGTCATACAAAAAACACCTTTATTTACCTCCTGTGAATTAATTGCATTCACCCACGGAAAAGTCCAGGCAAGAGTCCTTCAAGGATTTAACTGTAGTAACAGACCTTATCAGCTCCTTGCGATAATTGCAAGGCCCTGAGCTCCCAGCCAAAAGGCTGCAAATTAAGTTCTTGCAAGCAGTCTTTGATGCACAATGAGCAAAATCTTCAGAAATACGAACTGTTGTCTCCTACGACAACCATTCCCTTTCCTTCTATTTATTCCCCAGCCAGGAAGGGGCCATTCAGCATCCATGTGTGCTTTGCTTCCCGAGTCGACTCCTTTCCTCTGTTGTTCACCTCCTAACTTCTCTGCACATACATGCATCTGGAACGGGCCCCAGCTGTTCTTCCTCCTCACTCATATCAGCCTCCAAAGGCAGCTGCCTCTCTGGTGGCTGGGAAATGTCGGACAGTCCTGGCTCTCTCTGCATCCGAAACAGCATCCATCAGAGCCTTCCCCAGACTCCAGGCCCAAGTTCCTCCCCAATCTCCTCATCATCCAAGTGTGCCGCCAGCTCAGCTGGCAGCCCACAACACAAGGTCGTAAAATGGGACAAAAGTCACTTAACAAATATCTCACTTAACAATTGAAATTTTTGGCTCAATTTTGGTCATAAGTTGAAGACTACCTGTACTAAAAAGGGATTTGGGCCTTATATAAACACAACATCCCTTTACTAGTCATTAAAATCTTGTTTTGAGGCATCAGTACCAGCTTGGAAAAGGATCCTGTTGTTTTAAGAAGCCTGCTCCTTAAAATTAGTGCAACTCTTAAAGCAGCGTAATCAATATTTCATTCAGACCCATATGGAAAGTACATATTTTAAATACCAGCAGAAAAATATTATAAGCACAAGCATTTTTAGTATTTCTTACTACTCATTTTCTAAGAGTGCACAACCACAAATAATATTTTATCCCAGGTTTCTCCAACTTAACTATCCTAAATACAGGCAATCTTCATTTAACAACCATTTTTGTTTGGCAATTAAAACTTACAATGACACTGAATGAGTTGTACTTACAAGTGGACCTTGTACTTAACCAGCACAGTGTTCCACGATCATGGGTACAGCAATTTGCTATTTTTTTTGCCAGTTTCCACAAGTAAAGTCAATGGGGAAGCTGACAGGAAATTGAAATTTTTTGTTACATGAGGTCCTCGCTTAGTGACCTGTGTGGTCCTTGCTTAACTGTGGCAACCTGAACTGTAAGAACTGCTGTCACTAAGTGGCACAGTGGCACGGTTTCTTGACTTATTACAACACTGCTTAATGACAGAGTTCCCAGTTCCAATTATTGTTGGTAAGTGGGGTTTACCTGGATGTAGATTTTACCTTTTAGTATTCATAGTAATGGCAATGCCAGCTGGGAATTCTAGGAGGTAAAGTCTACATATTTGGAGAACACCCAAGTTAGAGAAGCTGTATGATTTTGTAATTAAAATAATTTCATTATGCTATGTAATCATTTTACTTATAAATGTAAACATAATGATCCCTGTATGAAAATATCAAGATATCTATTTTTGTTAACCAAAGAAATAGTAATAATATGACAAATTATTTAGATTCAACATTATCAAAAGAGATTTAAATTGAAATACAATAGAAAAACGTAAGTCATTGCTGAATGTCAGAAGTAACACTTAAGGCCAAAAGTGTATCATGTCTAGATAGCAGGGGTCTCTAACCCCTGGTCTGTGGATTGGCACGGGTCTGCGGCATGCCAGCAAGCAAACAAAGAAGTGAAGCCCCATCCATGGGATGTAGGCAGCATGCAAAATCACTACCCTCTGGTCCATGAAAAAACTTTTTTCCATGGAACCAGTCCCTGGTGCTGAAAAGGTTGGGGGCCACTGTTCTAAAGCAGGGGTCTCCAACCTTGCCTGGCTGTTGAAGTCCGCCAGGCTTAAAGTTGCCAAGGTTGGAGACCCTTGTTCTATAGGTTTCAGACCCGCTGAGGTCTTTTTATAGAAACTCTCTATGCTATAATAGCACTCAGAAATTAAAAAGAAAAAAAAGTAAAGCTAAGGTCTTCAATAAGAAACATGCTAACCAGCCCTAGTTCCTGGCTTCTTTACCTTATTTTTCTGATAGTTTTGGTCAGGAGAAGGCTGCATAGAGGTTTAGAACCCAAACGGGCAGAACTTGGTAGATGCAAGACTATTTATATGGATAAATCAAAAGCTGTGTCACTCTAATATGCTCTATCTGTTACTACTGTGATTTGAAAACTGCATTATAAAGCATTTGCTTTATTTTAAATATATTTACATTACTTAAATATTTAGCATTTCAAATCAGGTCTTATCTAAACCATGGAATAAAACATGCTTTATAAAACAAAGTATAATTGTTGAGTAAATTATTTTTATTAGCATTTAGTTTTATTTTTTATTTATTCAATTTTTATAGCCATCCATCTCAATCAATAACAATGATTTCAACTATACTTTGATTTTTTTTAAAACAATGTCCTAAAAATTAAGTCCTGAAAACAAATATAATCCATCATGGAGGTTTTTCATTCATTTCTCTATGGTTTGGAAAGATCACAGTATAATATTGTATTTGTTCCTTATGGGCAGAAAGGCACAATATAAATTAAAATAGAAATGGTAATAATTGACAGCATTCTATTTGTTCAGCCATGAAAAATATGTATTTCAAAAGATAAAAATGCACAGTGGGAAATAATGGAGAAATACTTGTACATTGCTACAAATAAATACTTAGCATTTCAGCTGAACTTTCAGATAGTGACATAAAAAGAATGTAACATACTATTGATTCCATATACCATATCTTCATAACTCAGATATACCAGTGAGAGGGGTAAGAGTCAGCCCTCCCAGGAAAACTAGATAGGAAACAGGACAAGATGAACTAATTCTACTATGTAAGGTTATATTAATAGAAACTTGCAAATATGAAGGCACAAACTTCCTGCCTTCACTATTAACTATTTGATTCATTTGGGTAGGTCTTTCCTAAATGTCTTTCTCTGATCATTAAGCGACTGCCAGCTCCTACCTCTCTTGTCTGATTGTTTCCTAGGCAGCATTTCCTCCTCTTTCCCCAAGGTCATGCACACATTCCACTACAGATAAACATACCAGGTCTTTTTATTCATTGGAACCTCCATTATCATGCGCCTATATATACTCAAAACTGCTCTGCAAGAATTTATCTGCTCTTTAAGTAGTTCAGGAGCTTCATTGCATGGTTCCAATAAAAATATGTTTGCAGAGTTTGTCAAAAATACCTTTATATTTTGAAGGAAAGAGAGGGGGGAAGAGGGAGGGGAGAGAGAGAATGAATATGAATCTATTCAGGTTATTTTGAATAATTTGAACAATATATTCTTCATGACATTTAAGATTAAATTAATCTATTCACAAACAAAACATCACCCTTACAACAAGTTCATACTGAAAGTTATAAAAAATACAGTCTCTTGCACATATTAAATAATATATTTAGATAACACTGCCATATTTCCCCATCTGAGTTAAGACAATTAGAAATCCATTTTATAATAGTATTTTCCTTTCTAATAAAAATGGCAATTTACCTACTGAACTGTTTTAGATTAAAAAAACCTGACAGTCCTAAATTGAAACGAGAGCAAATATAGTCCTGGAATAGATATGTTATGGAGATATGCATTAAATATCTTTTCTAAAAAACTATACATTAGGAAATTATCTGTATTTTGAAAGTTAACAGAATTCAGCCTAGTTGCAAACTAACCTCACTATAAAAAGTCCCTGGTGAAACCAGTACCTCTAAAAAGCTTATATAGCTAGATTGCCCCTCTGTATAAAGTAAATTTCAAAAACATTCTAGAACTTCATTAAGAGCAGCGCATGCTTTTCTGCTTAATTCAGACTGTCATAGATATCTGAGAACAGGAGAACTGTTGGCAGTAAAGAAGATGTACAGTATTATAAACAAACAGCATAATTATCTCTGTGCAAATCAACATAAAGATGATTAGCAAGCTTACCTACCCAGTAGTGATATCATTAAAAAAAAGTTGGATCCAGAGCATTATGCAGTAAAACAATTGAAAATGGTATCTTATGAACAGACTCTCATAGTGCAGAATTTTACATAGGTAAACTGTGACCACGTGCCTGTCTTGCAAAAGTTAGGAGAATACTTGAAAAAGGATGTAATGATCATGGGAATAGGCCCTAATCAACAAAAATTTTGGAAGAGCCATCATAAGAGAATTTTTGGTAATCATAGTTATAATACAGAGAGACAGTTGTTGCAGTGACTCATGGATATTCTCAATCTTGGATTATATAGAAAAACATTATTCATTATTTGGGATTTTTAAACGGTTCATTTTCATAACGTTTTGAGTATAAAATTTCTTGCTTCAAACATGAATTGATTATTTTCAGCAGCAAAAAGGGCTGCATTTGAGTATTCTGGTGTTTTACAGAAGATTTCTGTTTATCTTTTAAAAACCACCTCTTAGAAGCCTTTTGATCTTGGCTCCTTTGATTTTTTGGGGGGAGGGGAGATCACTTTGAGGAATGTGAAGGAGAAAGAGGACAAAATATGGATGATGATCAGGAATTTTCAGATTTCTAGGGCCTTTTTTTTGCTTTTATGTTTTTAAGTACTTCTGGAGCTATTTGTGTTTCTTTTCTATTTCCTTTTAATTTTTTGCAGCTCAAATATGGTCTCTGAATATTTAGATTTTCTATACTTTGATCCACTGAAGGAGTCCATCCCAAATTTAGAATAATTCTAGTTACAATTCAGGTAACATCAATGTGTCTTTTGCTTTGCATTTATCAGTTCTAAAGGAACAATATATTTCCTTTTTTTACTGAAACTAAAATTTCAGTTTCAGTTTAATTATGGTAACAAATATAAATACAATTAACAAGTACAAAATATATTATACAAACTAAGAAAGCTATTTCTTTTGCATCATATATGTAATACCTGCAGTGTAGCTTGAAGACCTGCTTTAACATTCTTATTTTCATCTTCTAATAAGCATCCTCTGGTAACAGCACTAGAGAAGGAGTAACTTCTTCCCCAACTTGAGGATCTTTTATGTCCAGACACAAGCTTTAGGAAAACATATTAGTCAACATGTGCACCCAGAATGTAACCCAGTTTGCTCAGTGTAAATTTTAACCAAAGAATTAGCAGCTTTAATACCTTTCCAAAAATAAACAAGCACTTAATGCTTAAAATATTTAAATACTCTTTATACCATAAATTATTTAGTGTGTGTGTGTTGCTTGCAATATGACACTACTAATTTAAACATGTTTTTTACTATGCAAAATGCCATTTCTACTTGAATACTACTATTGAGGAAAAAGTAAGGGGAGATAATCTCCCACGTATATGGGCCCACAGGGTCTATAACAGAGGTGAGTTCCTACCGGTTCTAACTGGTTCTTTAGAAGCACAGCCCCAACCTCAAAACCAGCAAGCGAACTAATGTGCTGAAGCTAGCCAAATGACTACCTGGTAGGCAGAATTCCCACCCACCCCCTATTTTCCTCCCCATAAACTAAGGTGCTTATACTCCGGTGTGTCTTATGCTCCGAAAAATAAGGTAGTATAGGTTCTCCTGCTTGAGCAGGGGGCTGGACTAGAAGATCTCCAATGTCCTTTTCAGCTCTATTCTACTCTAAAATTCTAACAGATGCTTTTGGTAAAATATAACAGGATATCCTAAACGTTACATTTTTTAGATAAAAAGCTTTATACAATCAATTTTAATATATCAATCTTTTATTTGAGTAAAAATGAACTTAAGGAAAAAAGAATGAACATAACTAAAATTGTTTCTCCCAAATTAAAAATTAATGCAATCCTAAGAATGATAGATTTTAAGCCCAGTCATTTCAGATTTAAAGATCCAAACTTTTGTTCACATGTATTTTGATTTTTTGAGAGAGAAAAATCCTTTGTGTCCTCAGACACAAAGAAAAATGTTTACATCATTATAAAATGGTTAGTAAACAAAAGCTTCCAAAGAATACTTTCAGATATATTCAACTTGTGTATGAATATGATACTAAGAACTGAAAGATTTTTAAGGAAAACAAGACCTTGATTCTATTATACTTTTCATACCCAACCTTCCATGTTCTAAGCATATAATTAAAAAAATTTATTAATTTATTTCAATACTTTATCTATGATAAATAATACAACTGATAATTGGGAGGGAATTCCTCTTTAGTTTGAAAGTTAAAAATTAGTACCCGAGTAGCAACAGATTTGTTAGGGAAAAAGTGGAACCAGGTTTTCTATATACTATTTACATCTCTGCTCAGATTATACAACTATTTACAAGCCTCAATTAATAACATCACACAAACCCACCACCTATTCATAAAGACTAGTAGCATACCTGTTTGCCATCGGTCTCTTCTGTTGAGTGTTCTGTAATAACATCATCATCTTGAATAGTCTCCTTTGCATCTGGTTCTTCCATGAAGACAGGTTTTTCATGTAGTATCCATTTTCTATAAACTTTCACAATTTTTTCAGTTAAGGATATCTCTGATGGTGGCAGTAAAAAAGCCTAAAAGGGGAGTAATAGACATGAGGAAATTGAACGCAAAAGATTAGACATATTTATATTAATACATTTTAAAAAACTTTTCACCTTTTTCAAACTTCTACACCAGAGGTGGGTTCCTACCGGTTCGGACCGGTTTTGCCGAGTAGGTAGTAGGCCGCTGGTGATGTCACGGAGCCGGTTCTGTTGCTCCGTGGGCGCCGGCATCTTTTTTTCAGAATTTTAAAAAAACAATTTTTTTCTTCTGCGCATGCGCAGTTTCCGGCACTGCGCATGCATCGGCATCTTGTTTTCGGCCTTTTTTTGGGGGGGGATTTTTTTTTTAAAAAATTGCGGATTTTAATTTTTACATTTTTCGGGGCTTTTCTACTGTGTATGCGCACGCACGCACGGTACGCCCACACAGCGCAGGAGGCAGTGAACCGCCGGCAAGGTAAATTAGAACCTACCCCTGTTCTACACTAATAGTTCAGCTACTTATATAAATGTTTTCCCCATACTTTTCAACATATACGTATTGCTTGTATCCGGGTTGGATTCATGGGTTTGGGAAAAAGATAGCAACATGCTACGCACATACTATTGATCTTCAGACCTCAACAAGGATTTACTCCTGTATCTAAACAATAAATTAAAGCACTATTTACTACAAAGATATATACTCCAAACCTGTTGCCAGACTGTCGATGAAAGTAGTGTTCCAAGACCTTGTGGAGAACAAGTGGCAGTTGTGGCTAGGAGGGCCTTTGCTCTTACTTCCAGGTCTAATTCAAGATGTTGGTTACGACTTTTAAAGCCTACATGACATGGTGCCAGATTACCTATGAAATCATCAGACTATCCTTCCCAGTCAGGCAGGAAAGGTATGTTGCAGACCCCGTCAATTAAAGAATTCTGACCCATGGGATCCAGGAAGAACTTTTTCTGCCACTACCTCCAACCACTAAAACATTCTCAGAGGTGAGACAGGACCGTAATCTCCTGGCCTTCTGGAAATGTCTAAAGACCTGGCTCTGCCATCCCTCTTGGGGCTCGGAGAGGAACACACAGCTATGGGGCTGGTTAGCACCTTGAAAATCCTCCCTTATCTTTTAATGAACTTTTAATGTTCAATTTATCCGTGCCTCTATTTTAAATGTTTATGTTGTTTTTATGTTTTAATAATTCATTTATATGCAATCCAGAGTTCCTCTATGAGAAAGATGAGCAGTTGCTAAATTTAATGAATAAATATCAAAATATGTTATTTTTATTGACTGACATTTCATAAGACTGTCAAGAGATTGGTGTCAAAAGATTGCTTTTGAAAATTCCACAGAATACCAACATCACGATTAACTTTCATTTAAATTAAGCACTTAATGACACTATCTGAAAGGATGTGTGCCATGAAAGGCATAGGTAATATGTTAAGGATTCATTCTTAAAATCTTTCACAGATATTAGATTCCCACAAAGAGAAAGATATGGAACTGATATTCTACAACAGATGTCAATTTATACCAACCTGATGAAATACTTCATTAACAAAATTCACATAATCTCTTGTAGACAATAATATTTGTTGCACCATTTCATATGCAGATCGGTGCTGCTCTTCAATGCTGCAAAAACTGGAATCACTGAGTATCCCACTGTGGTTGATATGATTTTTCTCCTGATCTGATGGAACACTGTTCTCCACTTCAGGATTTTTATCTTGAGCTGTATTACCTACTGTCTTAAGAAGATATGAGGAAACAACTGTGATAATTTATGGAAATTACTTAAGAGAATTTAGTCTAACTTCTAATTATTAGCAACTAAAGCCTCTGGCCAATCCTAAATGTTAAGCGGCAATTGCCATAAACTGGTCACTATCCCTGCTACTTTCGTTGATTCCCTTAGATCAGGGGTGTCCAACTCGCATTGTCACAGCATCATCACGTGATATATCGGAACTTTTTTCCTTCACTAAACTATGCGTGGACATGGGCAGTGTGTGATGCATCCGGCCCCACGGGCCCCAAGTTTGAAAGTCCTGCCTTAGATTATATAGCAAGCGTCCCCCTTTCCTCTCAGTATGCTCATCTGGAATAACAGATACTTATTAATTAGACATATTCAGAGTAGGTGGCTTCTCTTTACTTGCCATTCTTTATTGCAGCCAGTGAAATGCATGTGCACACAACTTAGACATTCAGGTGCTAATTTTCCATCTCCATTAGTTTAAGCTAACCTGAAATAAATGTTTAATAATGCTAATTATTAAAAGGATGTCATTCCATTACTAAAATTGATTACTAGATACATGACACTTATTTAAGATATCAGGATTCAAAATATGTAGGTAGTATTTTACAAAATGAAATTTAAGTTCTCAAGCTCATGTAAAAGTTATAGTTTAGCTAATGTAACGATATTGATTCAATGTCAGAAATGCTAAACTAAGTAACACTTGCAACATACTTGAATGATTCTGGGTAGAACTTCCACACCACTTTTGAAAGTTTGTGCTGCTGTAAGGTATTTCTTTTCCAGAAAAAAATTTACAAGCCATTTTATAAAAGTTACACGAGCATCCAGGTATGGAATTTTTGTACTATAAACATTTCCACCATCACAACTTGTACTAACATATACTGATTTGGGGCGCAGGCCAGGAATCCCTGTAAAACACAAAACATTAAATTGAATCTTTAAAAGCCTTATAAATGGAAGTTTACATTTCAGACAATGTAAACTGGGCTATCAGGACAAATGACAGAAATTCAAATGAAGATAATAATGTGTTTTCATAGGCAAAAAAGATCCAAAGGGTGTTTAAAGCATACAATAAGAATTGCACATAGTGACAGTAATGTGAATTAAGAGAGGTAAAATAAGTTGCACGGGTGAGTTTGTAAAACAAACCTTAAAATAAATTTTATAAGACAGATCAATATTTTATTAATTTTAAGCTGCAGATCAGATGCTATGATTAAAAAATACGCCTATCTAGTAAGCCAGTTTTTGCAATTATCACTGTTCTCCAGAGTAGAATGAATTTAAATTTTAAAATAGAAGGGAATTGTAGGTGGCTTATCAAGAAAACAAAGTTATCTACATAAAGATATCTATTTAGCAGAATAACAGAATTGGAAAGGACCTTGGAGGTCTTCTAGTCCATAGATATTGGAAGACTGCTATCATGTCAACCCCAGTCCTTCTCTTTGCTAGATTAGATATACCCAGTTCCTGCAACCACTCGTCATATGTTTTAGCATCCAGTCCCCTAATAATCTTTGTTGCTCTTCTCTTTCCAGAGACTCAACATCATTTTTGCATCATAGTGACTAAAACTGGTTACAGTATTCTGAATGTGGTCTTACCAAAGCATTATACAGTAGGCCTAATACTTCACATGAACTTAAGCCTATCCCTCTGTTGATGCAGTCTAGGACTATGTAGGCTTTTTTGCAGCTGGCGCACACTGCTGGTTCACATTTAAGTGATTGTCCACTAGGGCTCCTAGATCCTTCTCACAGTTACTGCTATTGAACCAGGTGCTATCTATTCTATACCTGTGCATTTGTTTTTTCTTGCCTAAGTATAAAATCTTATTTTTTCTCACTACTGAATTGTATTTTGTTGGATTGGCCCAGTGTTGAAGTCTGTGAAGATCTTTCCGGATCTGGAATCTCTTTTCTAAAGATTTCAATCTTAATATTAGGGGAAAAAATTTATTCTAATGTTATTAAAATAATTAAGGTAAAATAGTTACTTACCAAGCACAGGGTTGTAGAGGTTGGTTAGTTTTATAAAAGACGGGAATAAATGAGGAAGATAATACTTTCTGAAGAGGGCGAACAGAAACTTAAATCCTATGTTAAGATTTTCCTTATTCTTCCATTCCACCTTTGCAGCCTTTGCCAGAATTAAAAAAAGAACTCAAATTAAATGAACAAACACTGAAATATTTGTGTAATGAAAAATTCTATGTATACTTTTTTAATGCAATCTTTTTTCCTAAGCCTCAACTTACGTTAAATATTATGTAGGGGATAGCATAGCATAGCATAGGGCAGGGCAGGAATTAGAATTAGACTAGACTAGTCAGGAATAGGAATAGAAATAGAATAGAATAAAATTCTATATTGCCAAAGTGTGATCAGATATACAAAGAATTTTATCCGGTGCATAAGCTCAAAGCTTATAGCTCATAAGCTATAAACAGCAATAGGTCATAGGTCATAATCATAATTACAATCATTAATCATAAATTACAAACAACAATCGATAAATCATAACAAACCAATAGGAGAAGGTAGTAGGAAAGATGAGAAGATGAGAAAAGATGAGAAATGAGACAGTGCTATGGGAATTAATTCGTGAATACATGAATAAATTAAACAATTTCAATGAAATTACTATATGTGTGCTCACCTGAATTACCATGTATTTTAAGAGTATCTGAAGAAAGTAGCAAGTTGGGTCTTCAATCTTTTCACCAGAAGCATGTGGTAAAAGTGGTGTTATATCTTCAGGATATATTTTCCCTAAATAAGACATATAAAGATTTTTAATGATCACATCGTAAAATTTGTACCCCCTGAAAAATCTGCCTATTCCAGGTCCTTGGGAAGGACTTGATGGGTGAATAATGGAATTGAAATGCCGAATGGCCAAATCATCAGAACCCATCAGGATGAAGTCTACAAGAAACTAGGCATTTTATAGTTGGATAACATCAAGCATGGGCAAATTAAAAATTTTATTAGTAAAGAATGCATTCAAAGAATGAGAAAAAGACAAAATTGAAATGGTGAAAACAACATCAAAGCCATCAATATTTGGGCCATACCTGTGATATGACATATAGCTGGAATTATTAATTGGACACAAGCTGAACTGGCAGTTTGGACCAAAAAACAAGAAAGCTCATGACTATTCATTATGCATTACATCCTTGTAGTGATATTATACTGGCTCCACAGAAATGGAGCCAGAGGTTTACTTTCAAGTCAAACAAACTATTGAAGACGAAAATCATGCATTGGCTGTAAAAGATCACCAAGACCAAGTACTGATGCAACTTAAAAATTGGAACTTGGACAGAATGTACAGGAAACAAAAACATGAACATCAAACTAATGTAATAAAAACAGACTGCTATCAAGGAAAGCATTACACGATCAATTTCTACAAAAGACTGTGGCAAAAGTTTATACACATAAAACTAGGCAATGGCTTACAACTGGATGTTTTTTTTAAAGAAACTGAAGAGTAAATTTTGGCTGCTCAACAGCAAGCTATTCGAACTAATACAATCAAGTTCAGAATTAAAAAAACATTAAATTATTCAACTTGTTGATTGTACAAAGAAGCTGAAAAAACAATAGATCATATACTCAACTTGTACAAGAATATTGAAGAAACTGACTATAAGCAACAACATAACACAGTCACCAAAACAATTCACTGGAACATCTGTAAAAATTATCATGTGCTAATAATAAAAAAATTAATGGGAACATAATGTTGAAAAAGTATAGAAAATGAACAGGTTAAAATACTGTGGGTTTTCCAAATACAAACTGATAAACTCTTGGAGCATCACACACTAGATTTAACTGTGATTGAAAAGAAGAAAGTGAGGACAATTGGCAATACAAGGGGATAGAAGAGGAAGAATTGGAGAAATATCAAGAAACGCAAATCAATGTTAAAAGATTATGCTGTTGTTTTATTTGCATATTTTGATATTTCTCCAATTTCTCCAATTGGCAGCAGTGGTCCCAAAGGTTATTGGCATATTGGGTGCCGTATCAAAAAGCCTTTAGATAACTCTTGGAAAATCTGTGCATTGATGAAATTTCCATCTTACATTTGCATATATCCACACATACATTATGATATACTAGGCTCCTGGGACAAACTCAATGTATATGAAGACCAACATTAGCTAATGAACTGGCAGTTGTGATTTCAGACTGGTGTGTATTTACTATTACTATTACAACTGACAAAACATCATCAGTCAATAGTAAACGGCAGCTTTTCTTGGAACAGCATACATCCTATGGCCTTTAACACCATCAAACACCATCTGCCTATCCCAGATCATTTGGGATGGGATTTGATAGCTGGATAAAAATGCCAAATCCAGTCAAAACACCTCACTGACTGTGCGAACAACAACAATAATAATAATAACAACAACATTTTATAAATGTCTATGCCTCTAACCCTAAATAACTCTGGATGGCTCACAACAAAGAAATTACAATCAAATCAATAAAACATAAAGGATAAGGATAAAATATGGCCAGCATGAGGAAGCAAGGGCCCTTACTTTTCTACATGGCTCTTCTAAACAAGCAATATCTAGCACTTCCCTTTGCATTAACATACTTAACTGGAGACTTGTCTTCTTAGCAGGGTGGATTTGATTTAAATCAAGTTGATTTAAATCACTAGTAAAAAGGCTTGATTTAAATCAACACGATTTAAATCATAATGTTTAAAAAGCAACTGCCATCTCTGTCCTGCAGCGGCTCCTCCTCTGACCCAATGTTGATTCATCAACTGTCCCATTCACTTTAATGGGATGGCTAGTGATGTGACAGTGACACAACAAGGTGAGGCAGGCAGCAGGTGAGTGGATGCCCACTAGCAGGCACTGCCGTGATGGATCTGAAAGGACAGGTGCTCTTTAATATTACATTTATAAACTGCTTAGAAATATTCACTTTCATTTTTACTGCTTGCCCTTCCTCCTCAGAATTAGAGCCTGGTGGTACAGATGCATTTCTCTTCAAAGAATCAAACAGTTTGTAATGTACATAGATTGCAAAACAATGGGATTAAGGAATGTTCCTGAACTTTGTTTTATGATTTATCTCATGGTTACTGTAAAATTGTGTGAATGCATCAATGAAGTGCATGTTATCTCAGTTTGCAGAGCTTGGATTAATTGAGTTTACCAAAAATGCAAATATTGCAAAATATACAGCCTCATGCTACATAACTAAGCTCTATTTCATGCTGAATAAACGAAATTATTAATGTATCATAAATAGAAAACTATCTTTAGACAGATTTTTTATTTCAAAAGCATTTTATTAAAATAAATTTGAGAAAAATTTAAAAAATGCAATTTAAGTTTTAAAAAAACGATTTAAATTAGAGAAATCCGATTTTTTAAAAATCATTGATTTTTATCCACCCTGCTTCTTAGCCCTCGCTATGCTTTCTTCTTCATCATGACTCTCATCGTGATTTGGGAAAAACTACATTACTAATATACCACCATAAACAGTTAAGTCAAAGATTCAATTATCCTATATATCAAAAACTATTTTTTTCTAATTATATTGAAAACAAGATCCATTTTAATCTTTAATATAACATTTCACATATATCAAAAAATGTAACAAACCTGTGTTAGCAAACTCTGGTCCAGTCCAAACTTTAGCAGGTGGCATGATTCAATTTTCTACTTTAAGATTGAAATCAATTCAATTTAAGCAATTTTGAGTTTCAATTAAAAGGATCATAGAGGACCTCCAGCGATGATGTCAGCATGCCTGGGAGCAAAGGAACGGGGATCCGTTCCTGAAGCCCGAATTTTCCAATTAGAAAGCTGAAATAGGCTCTATCAATCCCAAAGAGATTGATAGAAGGAAAGGGAAAACCCCAAGGACCAAGTCAACTCTCCCGAAGGTTCAGGGGAAACTCCCTGATTTCGATTGGAAAGAGCCCGGCTGTTTTCGGCCAGCCCAAAGCGCTAACAGTTGAGGAGTGGGAAGCGGAGATTGGAAAAAACAATACACTAACATCGGTGTGGAGGTAAATCCCAAAAAGATAACAAGAGCTAACAGCAAACATAGCAGCTGATCGATTGAGACTTTGAAAATGAGGTGATATTGGCGGCGATCAGACGGACAAAAGGAGCCCAGGAGTAACATAAAACAGTGACAGCACGGAAAAGCGGAAGCAGAGAAGGTGAAAGGAACTTTAAGCAGATAGTTCCAGAGAGAGAGAGAACGGACTGGTGATTATAAACTATTTTGAACGGTATTTGGATGTAACTATAATATAACTGAAAAGGACAGTAAGGATTGAACAAACAAGACCGCGAAGCGAGTGGATGGGGAAGGAAGAGAGACTATTAAATTGGATTTCCCAGTGGCTTAGTTAGATTATCTTCGGACATCTGAGCAAATGGATACAACTAGAACAGCAATATGATGCAAGAGTGGTGAAGGATTACAAGAGGAGAAATTAATTGAGAGACAATGAACAATAATAGTAATAAGATATTCAAGAAACTTTGTCTGAGTAACATTTACATCGTTTATATTAATTGATAAGGAAAAATAATTTAGGTGATTAAGAACAATAACAATAATTTATTTTAACTAATGAAGTATATAAGAACATTGATATATTTATATATACCTATATATATTGATTAGAGAATAGTAAAACTAAATTTTCTTTTTTCCTCTCTTATCTTTCTCTCCCTCTCTTGCCACATATTTCTACTTTTCCCTATAAGAAAAGTTATATCATTATCTAAAATATATTTCTGTTATATAATATTATAAGTAAAATAAGATAAAGTGAATAAGAAATCAGTAATATACTTGTAGAAATATAGATATATTATAGATACAATTATATATATGTATGTCATATTTGATTTAAAAACTGATAATAACCGAACCTATAACTTGGACATATTGCATGATTTATTGGAAAAAATTGTTTAAGACAGGAAAAATGACTAGCACGACAACAATTACCAAAATAAGTAAGAAAACTGCCCAAAATCCGGCATCTACTCCATCCTGACCGGCACAACAATGCCAAATAGATACAATGCTTAGATTGGAGAAAGCTAGTTCAACATCAACAGCATCCAAGCCACCTTGATGATGATCCAAGAGATGCTGACAAAAATGCAGGAAACACTAGCAAATAATCATGAGGAAACAAGAAAAAATCATGAAGAGCTTAGAAGTGATATGGGAGAAATGAAAGAAGAATTCAAAAAAATGGACAATAAAATAGAAAACATGCAGCAAAACATCTTTAAAAATGAACAGAGGATAAACACGGTGGAAACAAAAATAGAACAAACAGGGAAAAGAATAGAGAATATGGAACAAAGATGTACAACAAAAAACAAAGACTTACAGGACTCAATTGCCTTCCTGGAAATGGAAAAAGCAGCCTTTTTCCTCAGATTTCAAAATATAGCAGAAACAAAAGAAGAAAATATAGAAGATACAATGTCAGAAATATTAGCAGTAGCACTGCAAAAGGAAAAATAAGAGAGATACGGATAAAGTTTATAGGGTATACACAAACTATGCAAGAAGACATAGGTTGCCAAAGGAAGTACACATATGGTTTACCCCAAAATCAATTAGGGACAAAATATACAAAAAGATGAAAGAAGAACAGATACAGTATAAGGGCAAGGAAATTATAACTCCCAAACAAATCCCAAGACGTGTAAGAGATCAAAGACAAAATTATCAATTTTTAACATCATGCCTAAATGAAAATAATATAATGTACAGATAGTTAATCGCAGAGGAAATCTTAATAACATGGCAGGACAAAAAGTACAAGATAGACACATTGGATAAGGCTAAGGATTTTTTGAACATCACTTTGTCATGGAAGGAGAACAAAAAAATAAGGGAAGACCTGAGAACGGAAAGCAAGAAGTTGAACAAATAGAGGAAGACAAAGAGGCGAAAGAGGAAAGTGAAAGGCTGGAAAGAGAACGAATAGAAAGCGAAGGAGCAAGAGAAAAAACACAAATGGAAACAAGAAATACTAGGAGATTAAGAATAATGAACAAATGCACAATGCAATGGAGGAAGAAATAAAAATGGTCTCAATAAACATAAATGGAATAAATTCACCAATCAAAAGAACTCAAACATT